>OY744611.1:15694522-15704522 GCA_963556255.1 Allolobophora icterica | reverse complement strand
GCGGTTCGCCCCCCCGCGCCCCTCTTGGTTGTCTGACGGCGCCCCTCCAGACCAGACCCGCCTGTTATGGTGGGCTGCCAGAACGGGCCTGGCATGACCGAGGTTTAGCCAAAGCCATATCCATTTTGATAGGCGTGATATTTGCTATGGACTTGGTTATCGTACCCCACTTTCTTATCCCCAATAAACAACGCTCATTACTATTCAGTCGGCTAGGTCTAAGTTCAACTGTGCTTCCCCAAGTATTGCTGTTCTGTCTATCTTTACGTATGTAGTAGGGAGGGGTAGAGAGAGACAACATAGGCAGGACATGGAAGATTAGCATGACCCTGAATTGACCCTCACTCTCTATGTAAGTGTCTCAGGATGTAGGCTAAGTTCCAATGTGCAACAGAGTCCTTCACAGCCCACAGGCAAGCAAAGTCATCCTCAATATGAGTCACACGATGCTGTCCAATATCGCCGGTGCCAGTATCAGAGAGGCTTAAACATATCAATCATCAAACTAGCACACATTCCGGCTGTTAAAGAGTTTGTAGTACCCTATATCAAATTTCTAGCGCACCCGGCATCTGAACCTAAATTATACGGCGTTTTGGATAAAATTTTATCATGGCAATTCTCTACAAGTTGCTTTCGGATTGGCGATCCGCGTATTGGATTAAACTGCTATGAAACGAAGAATAGATGGTATTTATAATATCAATTCACGTTCCTTAAATAAATAACATCAGCTTTAAATTGTGATAAATTGGATATAATTATAAATTGTATCCTGATTATTGACTTTAAACTACTAAACGCTGAGCGAAGCAACTATAAGCATAAATTATAAAGCGAGCTGGTCTTGAAGCAAAATATGCCAAACAATGTTTGAAACTTTCAACATTTATCACAAAATTACCTACAGCATGCAAGTGAAAATGTCAGCTTTTCAGGCGGAGAGCGAAGAACAGGTGTGATATGGGCTCGGTAGAAGAGTCCGAGAGAGAGAGAGAGAGAGAGAGAGAGAGAGAGAGAGAGAGAGAGAGAGAGAGAGAGAAAGAGAGAGAGCGAGAGAGAGAGAGAGAGAGAGATTCTTGCAGCCTGATGCAGTATTTTAGTTAGAGGAAGCAGTTTGCATTCAGGGAGACCATGCATATAGAGTATAGTCTAGAGTTGCATAGAGTATAGAGTTGCAGTAGTCAGGTCGCGTCAGGATAAGGCAGTGCAACAGTGTTTCTAGTTATGCTGAATGCAAAGTACAGCGAAGCTGCCGGATTCAACTGAGGTGAAACAAGCAAGTCCGAGAAATGAAGGCTATTTGAGGTTTTAGGGAGAGTACACGTGTTGAGTCATGGATGACTTCAAGATCCCGAACAGAAGACGATGGGCAGAGTAGAGAGGAGGAAGTAGAAAGTGAGAGTTCAGCACACTGTAGGAGCTTAGAGGAACGGTCAAAGTAGACGAGCTCGGATTTGGCAAGGTTAAGTTTGAGGCGAATAGACAGACTACACAGCATGATATCATCGATGATCGATGTAGGCACCAAGTCTCTTTGTAGCATCTGCAACCTCATGTAGTCGCAGATTTACATTTTACATTTGCTTGCAAAATTTCGGATTTCAAATGATCAAACTGTAATGCCTAATTTAATAAGGCAGGAACGATGCCAAGTGCAAAAGAACTGAAGAAGAAGAACAGCAGTCCCTTAAGCTAGCCCTGAGGCAGCCATGGGTATGAAGTGCTAGCCACTTCATTTTCATAGCCTCGATATATGAGGGTGGGTCCTCTCCCTCACCGTCTCATCTTCCCACTGACGGTGTACATAGAATAGGAAACATTTCTTCACTTTGAAACAGTTTAATATAGGATAGTATATACGAGTGGTCTACTACAAATGGCATTACTTCAAATATGCATGTATACTATCATTTAAAGTTGATTACAAATTTACCATAGAACGTGGCGCCCCTCAGAAGAAACCCTTGCCCTCCCACGCAAGAAATCCTGGATCCGCCACTGAGAGAAGTCCATTTGCTCTTGGCAGAGGAGGACTTTAACATGTAGGTTCCACGAAGTGGTTAGGTGCCTTGTGTAGAGCTGACGCAATTGTCGGCCGTGGTTTGCCGAGAAACGAAGCAAACCGATATCAAGCGCGAGCTACCATTTCACCCAATTAGCGCTTAGTCCCTTTTAATTACACTGTCGTTTGTGATTGCTGATATTTGTCATCCTTGTATTAGACACATCCATCGCAACAAGCCCTTCACGCAACTAATAATGCGAATAGACATTGTTTAATTTACGTGAGATTACAACACCACAAAGAACACAAGAGTCAATGAAGTTGGTTCAGATGGCTTAACTGGCGTTGCTGGTGTACCTATTGATACGTATCGACCGATATTAAGCGCGAGGTACCAATTCACCTAATTAGCGCCTTAGTCCCTTTTCATGACACTGTCGTTTGTGACTGCTGATATTTTGTCTTCCTCGTTTTGCTGGTGTACCGATTGATACGAATCGACCGATATCAATGTCACAACTTGCCTAAGAGTAAATAGAGTATAGAGTAGAGAAAGAGAGTAATGAGGGGATCATTGACTTCACTGGATTCTTTGCCCACGCATGCCATCAATAAGTAGCATATGCCTTTGCCCAGGGCTGTAGTGGTAAAATTAAAGGTGAGTACACGCTACCGGTTTGTTTCTCCGAAACAAATTAGAGGCGAGTACAAATGTTTTTGTGAGGTGAGTGTACGGTCTCTAGAAGTGAGTACACACTGTATACCTCGGCTACAGCCCTGGCTTTGCCTATGACAACGACTGGTGTAGTTCTAAGCTGACTTAAATCGCACAATTTGTAATTATGTTGCAGGGGGATACTTTTTGACCGGGGGATAATTTCGTACGACTCATGGGGGATACTTTTGCACGAGGGGGATAGTCCCTCCCGTTCACATTCATCCGGCCGGATACTCTATTCTGCTAAGGGGATATACTTGTATGGGGGATACTCTATTTCGTGACACCGGCGTCAGGCGCCATGTTAAGCTAGAAATGTTCCTGTGAACCCTGTCTAAAAAATACTGGTCGTCAAAAAAAGAAACGGAACGCCGTTCCGGTGCGTTCCGGTCCCCACCGATCCCTGTAGAAGACAAAAGGTGGGTATAGGTGATAAACATTCTAACTGGACAAGAGTGCTAAGTGGAGTGCCACAAGGATCAGTGCTTGGGCCACTGCTGTTCACGCTTTTTATTAATGACATAGACGACGGGATGTTATCAAAAATTCTAAATTTGCAGATGATACAAAACTATGTAGAGCAGTGGATGATGAAGCAGAAGCGTAGATACTGCGGGATGACCTAAGAAGAATGTTCAGATGGTCACAGGACTGGCAAATGCTCTTTAATTTGGAAAAGTGCTTAGTGATGCATACAGGGAAGTCAGACAACGAGTTTTCATATGAAATTGGGATTAAAGTAGAGGCCTATTGAAAGTGAATGAGGAAGAGTGCAAAACCTTCAATGCAATGCGCTGAAGCATAAAAAGGCTAACTCAACTTTAGTTATGATAACTCAACTTTAGGTATGATAACTCAACTTTTGTTGTGATAACTCAACTTTAGTTATGATGACTCAACTTTAGGTATGATAACTCAACTTTAGTTATCATAACTCAACTTTAGTTATGATAACTCAACTTTAGTTATGATAACTCAACTTTAGTTATGATAACTCAACTTTAGTTATGATAACTCAACTTTAGTTATGATAACTCAACTTTAGGTATGATAACTCAACTTTAGTTATGATAACTCAACTTTAGGTATGATAACTCAACTTTAGGTATGATAAGAAGGATAACAGTCACCAGAGACAAGGATTAATAATGACGTTTTACAAATAACTGATTAGGCTACAGTTGTAATATTGCATCCAGGTATGGAATCCGAATCTATACCTGAAACATACATGGAAAACTGGAGATAGTGCAAAAAAGAGCTATAAAAATGATTTGAGAACAACATTGGTGAGAAGGAGGAGCAGAGAAGATCTGACGGAGGCTAATAAGATTACTGGAAAGGAGGAAGTACATGCAGTGGGAGAGGTTCTCTGAGTTAGCAACAAACAAGGCGACTCGAGGACGTAGGTATAAATTATTTAAGAAACCGAAAGAACATTAGGGCAGAAATTCTGCAGTGCAAGAGTTGTTGACTTGTGGAATGGCTTGGATGATCTCAGTGGACATTGTCACAGCTTTTAAGAGGAAGCTAGGCGAGATAGGCTATTAAGCGTTCCGGGTTCAAATTTGCAGTAGATCTAACACTTACATACATACATCATCGAGTCGCCTTGTTTGATGCTAACTCAGAGAACCTCTCCCACTGCATGAACTGCACTCCTTTCCAGTAATCTTATAAGCCTCGATCAGATCTTCTGTGCTCCTCCTTCTCAACAGTGTTGTTCCCAAATCATTTTTCTTCTGAACCACTTAAAACCCGTGTTATATTATGTTATGTATGTATGTGTAATGTGTATGTATGCATGCATGTATGTATGTATGTATGTACGTCTGTATGTATGTACGTATACGTATGTAGGCCTATGATGCATAGCCTATTATGCGTATTAATTTCTTATTGTCTATCTGTATATATTAGTAGGAAGCGGTCTTCGTGCATGCATGCATTAGAACCGCCCAGCAGGTGGTTGATGCTGAGTATAATCGACATCTCACTGAGTTTAGACATCAGTTCTACAGCTGCATAGTAGTTGACAACGCATACAGAGTTTTAATCTGTTGTGCGTCGACAAAGCTGCGACTACACAACGCTAAATGTTATGTATGTATGTGTAAGCACACTGCTATATGGAGCAGAGACGTGGAAAAATGACGGCAGCGGACAGGAGGATACTGGAGGCGGCACATCACAGATGGTTGAGAAGAATTCTTCATATATCATGGCGGGACAAAGTATAACCAACAAGACCGTAAGAGAAAAGACAGAACAAGAGACCTTGGAAAACATCATCAGAATGAGAAGATTGAGATGGATGGGGCATGTCCTCCGCATGGATGACGGCAGGAGAGCAAAGCAAGTGATGAACTGGAACGCTGGAGGGAAAAGGAACAGAGCAAGGCTGAGAAAGAACTGGCCGGAGACAATTAGAGATGACCTGAGATATCTGGAGCTGACGTGGGAGGAGGCGGATAGGCTGACAGTGGACAGAGGGGAGTGGAGGAGATGCGTCACCCGATGTGCAGACCTGCACCGGAAGGACTAAGTACTAAGTAAGTGCGTCGACAAGCAATTGAGCACTGACATGCCACTGGCAGCCACTTGGCGAGTTTCGAGTGACCTGAATGATAGAACCTTCTCCAGTTGATTAAAAACCTTCATATTCAGCTGTGATGACTTCATTGGCAAATGACAGCCTATCAAAGGCGAAATATGACGATCATAACCTTACGTTGTCGTTCGTCGTCTGCTGAGGTAGAAGATGGTCCCAATACTTCAACCTGTGTGGACATATAATTTGTGTAATTGGTGTAAGTAAAAAACCTACAGTAAGCCTAGGTTAGTGTGATGCTTGACATATGCATCGGGGTTGTAGGCCTGTATTTATAGCTAAGATGCAGACGACATCGACGGAAGAAGGTCGTGTAGCGCAGTTTATCCTTCTTCTCGCACTGGAATGAACCGATTCTATGAAGTCCGACCGATCGAAGGATGTACTAAAGTTGCGCTTAGAATTCAGTTCTACCCACAACCATCGTTCGTTCACGAGTCCAGCTGATGACGATAAACCTCGAGTGGACGAAGCAATGAACGCGTCCGATCCATGCGATGGCAAATGAACTTCTGCTCCGTTCGCCTTATTCGCATTTAATCAAGAAATCTAATTCCGTTCCAACGGCAGAAACTTACTTTGGCTAACAGCGCCGATGAACGGACGATGAATTTTCATCTGCTTAAGGCTTAAGTTAACGCAGAGTCTACGTCGCAGCCAATCTGCAATATTAAACTGGTGTGTGTGTGTGTGTGTGTGCTTGTGCTTGTGTAATAGTGTTAGGCATAGCCTCCAAACACATGCCTGTGTGTCTGTAGGCTAATTATGTTACTATCGCAATTAACCCATTCGTCTAAGTCTGCGTGTTTAATTAGAAAATAAATGATTGTCCGTGTTACTTCGATTGGATGCCGTCGGATGACCCGAAGAGAATTGTGGACTTGTTTCAAGAATTCAGAGTGTAGGGGAGAGTTGCCATAAATGGACCACCTAAGGGAAACTTAGGCTTGCTGAATGAACGCTACCGAATTTTTAAAAGGAAATTATGCTAAACGATGGGCTGATTTGTCAGGTATGTTGTTAATAAGCAAGGGACAGATGCTATTCATGCATTTATGAAAAATAACTAAAACAACTTAAGCTGTAATAGATCCAATCAAGGCAACCTGTTTCCTCAAATGGACCACGTGGAGTCTTTGACTGGACCAGTTGTCTTGAATAGGACATATTATTATAAAGACTTTTTTAAAGATAATTTGCAAAAAACACACTTAAAACTTTTAAAAACACCAGTCTTGTTGTCAAAACCTTAAACCTCAAGACCAAGACCAAGGCCAAGACTTTGAACCTCAAGACCAAGAGCAAGATCAAGACTTTGAACCTTAAGACCAAGACCGAGACCCAAAAAATCATAATCAGGTCAAGACTTCTATTCCTTACTAAAAAATTGTGAGTAAGAATATTCGCTATTTTAATGAAAACGTAAGTCTTTTATATTATTCTATTCAAGCATATTAACTTTAACTGCAGACTGCAGAGAATTCCGAATTCGTATTTACAAAAGTTCCTCATGCAAAATGTTATTCCAAATGCTTATTGTATTTTATATAAACTAATTCGCTCAGAATTTTCTGACCAAAAAGTGCCTTGTGGACCTCATAAGAATGGGTTAGTATCGAAAGAGCGACACGACGAAAGAGCGACGTAACAAAAGAGCGACAATTCAGACAGCAGTATCATAAGAGCGACAGAAATATTGCCGACTTGAAAGAGCGACATAACGAAAGAGCGACATAACAAAAGAGCGAGAAATTGGTTAATATCGTAGTCTATTTGTAATACCTAATATATAAGAGTTCACCATCTTCAAGCCCATGACCTCCCAAGAACAAACAACAGCTTGGAGGCTTGGCACAGGAGGTTCGAAATTGTAGCTGAACGTTACCACTTGGGAGTGTTTTCGATGATAAGGGAATTCATAAAAGAGAACCACCGCACAGATCAAGAGGTCAAACGGCTGATTTCAGGGAACAACCCAGTCAAGAAGAAGAAAGAGCGACTCCAAAGAGAAGAAAGAATTGCAACTGTTGTGTGGAGACACGGCACTATCCCTCTCGAGGAGCACCTTTGAGGGATTGCCCATAATATGCACTTGACCTCATGTCCTAGATTAATGACACTTTAGTACATTATTTTGTCAGACACTTTAGTACATTTTTGAGTAGTATTAGTAGTAATGAGCTGCTTCTGTGGCATAAATGAGTACATAAACATGTTTGTCGCTCTTTAAATTTGAATTTTGACTTTATTTCTTCGGTTGTCGCACTTTTGATACGGTATTTATGTCGCTCTTCTGTTACGTCGCTCTTTCGTTGTGTCGCTCTTATGAGCCGCTCCCCATAAAAATTCCGCCATGTAAAAAAATACGTTCTACAGGTGCCGAAGTCGGTGGCACACACAGTAGCTTTTCAAGTACTGGATATAAATGTACAAATCGTGAGTCTTTTTGAAATCCTCCCATGGTTTATCAGACCGTCTGGCTTCTGAAACAAGTCTCGGCAGGCACTGGCGTAAACTTGTCCAAAATATGGGGGGCATGAGGTCTGGACCAGAGGTGCAAAAACAAGTTTTCTCAAGATGACAAGTTTTTATTTGTTATTGTTTTTCGTTTTTTGGTTTTAATGGTTTTTTGTTTTGGTTGTTTTTCAGATTTTCTGATTTCGGATCATAAAAATCATGAAAAATGGCAGGAACAAGAGCTCCAACTCAGTTTAATTCAGTTGCGATTTCCGAAAAAAATCATTAAATCAATGTTATTAAAATAACTTCTACAAAAATAAGAAATTAATTTTTTAAAGAAATTTTTTTATTTTCTTTTTCTTTTGTCTTTGTTTAAAACAAAAAAACAAAAAAACTTCTTTCACATCTGGTCTGGACAGTCAGCACAGGCTTCCGGTGTTAGTTAATGCGTATGAAATGAGGCGTTTTGTTTACGTGTAAATTTGTTTCATATTGAAGATATTGAAGATAAAAATAAATCTTTGTTTTCATTATGAATTTCTGATAGTATTTCAGTTCTGTACGTGTCTCTGTTTTTCTGTTTCTGAGGAAATTTGTCCATATTTTACATAATATTTTAATATTTGAAGAAATTCTCCTCTCGATTTTTGGGGAGCATTGCCCCGGCTTCTCAATTAATGGGGCACGTGATCCGGCTGCCCCCCAGAGTCTACCCCTGTGTCGGCAGGGCTTCCAGATACAGCAAAACTGTTGCTGCTACCGATGGGTTTTCCTTACCAACAAGACTTGTTTCCGTCCGTAGATATTTGTCGTATGACGCAAACAGGCTTGATAAATTCTTATATTTTGAGTTTTGTTAAGTGATTGTTCAAATTGACAGCCGAGTCTTGGTCTTGGTCTTGCGAGACCAAGACCAAGACTTTGAACCTCAAGACCAAGACTTTTGGTCGCAAGACAAAGAACAAGAACAAGACTTTTAAAAACGAACTCGAGTGCACTCGAGACCAAGATCTTGTTTGGAATTTATAAAGATAGTTGCATTTAGTAAAGTTCAATCACCTCTATTATTTATTCCTTTAACTTGGGTCACGACAGCAGAGTGTTGTTTGAAATAGATGGCGACATGCATGACCCAAGTATTAAAGCATTCTATAAAAACAGTTTTCTGATATCTTAAGAGTTTTTCCAAGTTGATACACGTTGTGATTTTCATGCAACCAGTTTTAATCAAAAACTGCAGAGCACAGAGACCATCTTCTGTGAAAATGTTTCATATAGCAAGAATTCTGACTTTAAAGCTTGCTTCAAGATAGCACAACCTCATTGTGACACAGTTTTTCTATATGGCTTGTAAATGTAGAGTTATAAGGGTGCGCCATGGGTTCTGTGTAGTTGGAAAACTTAGAGGGCAGCATTGGTATTTGTTTCGTGTTCAAGTTTTTAGTATTATTTTGACATCGAACAGTCTCATGCAGCATTTATACATTTGCATTATATGGTGGGAGATTCATTTGGGTGCATTGCACTCTGCGGTGGCAAACATACAACTGTTATATAAGTTATTGTGTTCAGCCAGTGGCGGATTTAGCTACAGGCCCGGGAGGGCGGTTCGCCCCCCCGCGCCCCTCTTGGTTGTCTGACGGCGCCCCTCCAGACCAGACCCGCCTGTTATGGTGGGCTGCCAGAACGGGCCTGGCATGACCGAGGTTTAGCCAAAGCCATATCCATTTTGATAGGCGTGATATTTGCTATGGACTTGGTTATCGTACCCCACTTTCTTATCCCCAATAAACAACGCTCATTACTATTCAGTCGGCTAGGTCTAAGTTCAACTGTGCTTCCCCAAGTATTGCTGTTCTGTCTATCTTTACGTATGTAGTAGGGAGGGGTAGAGAGAGACAACATAGGCAGGACATGGAAGATTAGCATGACCCTGAATTGACCCTCACTCTCTATGTAAGTGTCTCAGGATGTAGGCTAAGTTCCAATGTGCAACAGAGTCCTTCACAGCCCACAGGCAAGCAAAGTCATCCTCAATATGAGTCACACGATGCTGTCCAATATCGCCGGTGCCAGTATCAGAGAGGCTTAAACATATCAATCATCAAACTAGCACACATTCCGGCTGTTAAAGAGTTTGTAGTACCCTATATCAAATTTCTAGCGCACCCGGCATCTGAACCTAAATTATACGGCGTTTTGG
>OY744611.1:15659522-15692022 GCA_963556255.1 Allolobophora icterica | reverse complement strand
TGGAGCTACCGTGACCAACGAGGATCACAGAGAAGTTTGGACTACAGGAGCTGAGCTGAATGGAACTAAAGTCAGAGACATTGAGACATTTCGTCTGTCGGTTAGCATGGTCCCAAACCTTGAATGGCCAGGCAGTCATTCAGATGGGCAGCGGTGGCGAAGGATGTCACCCCATCAATTCAGTGAAAAATGAGGAGGTTCGAGGAAATGTATATAGTCGATATAATCGTTATCGGCCATTTATATAGCACCGCTAAAGAGCAAAACAAATCAGAGGCAATATAGGGTGTTATAGAATAACTTGTACATTTACGTTGATCGCCTTAATTCAGTCGGGCATCGTGGCTATCACGTCTCTTACTGTCTGACCGTCTTTGTTAACAGAGACACTACTGACGTATCTTCCACACTGCCTGTATTTTCACTAGTTTGCACAGCCTTTGTCTCGTTTTCTCTCCGTCTCCGTCTCAGTCTGCCTGGCTGTCTGTCTCTTCCAGAGCCTGCCCGCATCGGCGGCGATCATGGGGGACGAGGGGACATGTTCCCCCACCTTTAAGAGTGGGGGGACACGCCATACATTTGTCCCCCCAAATTTTGAAGAAACACCAAAAAAGGCGGAGAAAGGTAATTGCGCGTGAGGGTTTTCGCTGCGTTTTTGACCAGATGAGGTAAAAACTTTATATTTTTGAGCAAAAGTGTCCCCCGAAAAATCTGGGGGATGGGTGTACGGACTTTCGCTCATAGGACGATCGCTCATAGGGTTCGCTCATAGGGACGATCGCACATAGGACGATCGCTCATAGGACGATCGCTCATAGGACGATCGCCCATAGGACGATCGCTTATAGGACTATCGCTCATACGGACGATCGCTCATAGGGACGATCGCTCATAGGGACGATCGCTCATAAGACGATCGCTCATAGGACGATCGCTCATGGGATTATCGCTCATAGGGACGATCGCTCATAAGACGATCGCTCATAGGACGGTCGCTCATAGGACTATCGCTCATACGGACGATCGCTCATAGGGACTCGCTCATAGGGACGATCGCTCATAGGGACTATCGCTCATAGGACTATCGCTCATACGGACCATACATATAAGCATAAAAGTAGGGACGCGAGCAATTAACTTCCTATTAACTAGTACATAGTTTAGAAGTATTGGCACATCAAAGTAGGGACATTTCAGAAATATTTGTGAAGTCATTTGGAATATTTGATCAGTTTTATAATTGGTAGCCAATTGGAAGTGTAGTTAATAATTGCTGGCTAATTGGAAGCTAATTGCTAACTAATTGGAAGCTTATTTAATAATTGCTAGCTAATTGGAAGTTTATTACTCGCGTCCTACTTTGATGCGCATATATATTAGAAATAATGAAGTAACATCAAACGAACATTCAATAACGGTTACACAATAGCAATGCTGTACGTACAATAACACCAAACGGTGTTATAAACCATGGTCTCAGTGTATTATCGATAACTGAACTTTTCTATGGTCCTATGAGCGATAGTCCTATGAGCGATAGTCCCTATGAGCGATAGTCCCTATGAGCGATAGTCCCTATGAGCGATCGTCCCTATGAGCGATAATCCTATGAGCGATCGTCCTATGAGCGATCGTCTTATGAGCGATCGTCCCTATGAGCGATCGTCCTTATGAGCGATAGTCCTATGAGCGATCGTCCTATGAGCGATCGTCCTATGTGCGATCGTCCCTATGAGCGATAGTCCCTATGAGCGATAGTCCCATGAGCGATCGTCCTATGAGCGAAAGTCCGTACACCTTTGTTTCATTGTCTCTATCTGCAAATATGTCTGTGTGACTATGTCTTTCTGTCACTGTCTCTCTCTGACTGTAGTTCTGTCTGGCTGTGTCTTTCTCTGACTTTCTCTGTCTGACTTTAAATCTGTCTACTCACCTGTTCTCTAACTGAATGTGTTGGACTTTACGACTGCCTGCATATGTCTTTCTATCATTGTGTCTGTTGCATACAGGTCCGTCTGCCTATGTCTTCCTCTCACCGTCTGTCTGACTTTATTTTTGTCTGCCTTGTCTTTCTCTAACTGTCTCTGTCTGACTATATGTCTGCCTCCCAATTTCTTTCTCTCACAGTCTCTGTCTGACTTTAGGTCTGTCTACCAGTGTCTTTCTATCATTGTCTCTGTTTGCAATTATGTATGTATACGCCTATGTCTTTCTCTCAATGGCTCTCTCTCTCTGACTATAGGTCTCTCTGCCTATGTCTTTCTCTCACTGTCCTGCCTGACTTTAGGTCTGTCTACTTATCTGTTCTCTAGTCAGACAGAGACGGTGAGAGAAAGACATAGGCAGACAATCGTCAAGTCGGACAGAGTCAGTGAGAGAACAGATAAGTATAGACAGACCTAAAGTCAGACAGAGACAGTGAGAGAAAGACGTAGGCAGACAGATCAATAGTCAGAGATAGACACTGAAAGAAAGAAACAGGCATACAGACATATATGCAGACAGAGGCAATGATAGAAAGACACTGGTAGACAGACCTAAAGTCAGACAGAGACAATGAGAGAAAGACATAGGCAGACATAAAGTGCGTGGTTGCATTTCACAGATTGTCACTTTTTGTGTCTTAGGTGATGTCTTCTATAGTTAGACAAGAGACCGTGAGAAAATACCTATAATCAGACAGAGAGAGTGAGAGAAAGACATAGACAGATAGACCTGTATGCAGCAGACACAATGATAGAAAGACAAAGGCAGGCAGTCGTAAAGTCGGACACATTCGGTTAGAGAACAGGTGAGTAGACAGATTTAAAGTGCGTATGTCTGTGTGACTTCGTCTTTCTGTGACTCTCTCTCTCTCTCTCTCTCTCTCTCTCTCTCTCTCTCTCTCTCTCTCTCTCTCTCTCTCTCTCTCTCTCTCTCTCTCTCTCTCTCTCTCTCTCTCTCTCTCTCTCTCTCTCTCTCTCTCTCTCTCTCTCTGACTATATAGTTCTGTGTCGTTCTCTTACTGTCTCTGTGTTATTTTAAGTCTGTCTGCATATATCTTTCTTTGTCTCTGTATTACTTTATGTTTGTCTGCCTATGTCTTTCCCTCACTGTCTCTATCTGACTGTAGGGTCTGACTGCCTCTCTGTTTCTATCAATGTCTCTTTGGTGGTCCCGTTATATGTCTTACTTTTTGTCTGTCCGCATATCTTTTTCTAACTCTGTGTTTTTATCGTTTACCCTGTGGTTGCATTTCACATATTTTCACTTTTTGTGTCTTAGGTGATGTCTTCTTGCTTGCCTCTTGCTACTATGTATATATATGTATATATATAGATATATTTATATATGTAGGCTATATCTTGTCTGTGTCTGTGCCTCTCTGTGGTCTGCTGCCTTCCTGATATAATTTCTGGACGTTACACCGTCTATGTGTTTCCCAATCTCTTTTTCTGTCTGTGCCCGAGTTTCGTCTTGGATCGGTCTTGAATACCGTTGATTGTCTGCAGGTGCCAATGATTCAATGGACAATTATTACCATGTAAAATCGTCGCCTAGAGAATTATCTTGGCGTATCTCCCATTTTCCCAAAATTCCGAGATAAACGAGGTAGAAGTTTGTGCCGCATTTTGCGGAAAAATGAGAAATTCAATGCAATAAGTAGGGCATTGTCAAATTACAGTTCACACACAGACGTCATATTAAAACATCAACATTGCATAAAGATTTTTGCATTTAAAAAATCAACAATTATAGTTGTTATTCTGAAATTTGTGAAAATTTATGTATAAACTAACTGGATTTACAAATATTATTACAAACCATCTTTCTAAAAACAAAGACATGAAATGATTAAATTAAGCAACGACCAATTATTACAGAGTGTTTTTCGTTAAAAATATTCATTTACATAGTCCGGATTTTTAAAAGAAAAAACTTTTAATTGTCTGGATATGCGACACTATAGTCCAGCTAAGCGCACAGGTTTATACTTGCTGTATCTCCTGCGCGTCTCAATCAGCGACGAGCTTTCTTGTGGACATACAACAACAGAGACTGCTTCACTATGAATGCTGTATGGAGATACGATAAAAATGTTTCTGAAAAATTTAAAACGACCTATCGTATCTCATAGCCATTGAAACTGAAGAAAGATCAAAAAAACTCTGCTACAAGTCAACTCTTAACTACTTTTCGAAAAAAAGTGGAGATACGACAAGATAATTCTCAGGCGACGAAATGTTCCGTGGAAGAGAATGACCCGCCGTATTAAAATATGCTGCCAAGTCTAGAAGGACAAGTCCTGCATCCATCCCTTTTCCATGGAACACAAGCATGGTGTCAATATGAACAGCCAGGTCTGTGGATTCTGTTGAGTGAATCTGTTAGATTCGATTCAGATTGAAATCGGGAGATTAAGGAGGTGGAAGATAGATGGGTGTTGAATTCAGGCAAGCAGTTATGAGTTGCAGGCAGTTATTGACTAGCAAACAATGAAACAATCTAAACTTTTATTCATATTCTTGAATTAAGCAATGAATGTTATCGAGGTGATAACTGTTGATCGTTGACGTCTATGTCGGAAATGTGATGGGCCAAATGCATCACATTAGTTTACTAAAAATATACTTCTTGCAAGAAGTATATGTAGGGTAAACTACACTTAGGTAGGCCCTAGTCCATTCATTGCAAGCGTCTCAGGCAGTTTTACTTTCCATTTTGACGTTGCATTTTTTAAAGCTCGTCTTTGCTTTATTACGCGAATAAGCAGACTCAGTCTCTGTTTCATTTGCTTCCAATTTCTATCTCACTGTATACGTATCTCTCATGCACGCATGCTCTCTCTTTGTTTCTTCCATATTCTTGCGTTTTCAGACGGTCTTATTTTCATAGTCTTATGCTCATTTAACTTTTTCTCAACCTAACTGCGTTTTCGTCATTCTGGCGCTATTTATCAAGCTTTCTACCTATCTGTCTTTCTGCCATCTATTTGTCTGTCTGTTTGTCTATCTGTCTTTCTGTCTGCTTGTATATCTATCTAGCTATCTATCTGTCAGTTTCTGTCTGTCTGTCTGTATGTCTGTCTATCTTTCTTCCTGTCGTCTGTTTGTCCTGTCTATCTATATAATATCCATCTCTATCTGGCAACCTATCGATCTATTATCTATCTACATATGTCTCTGTCTCGTTCTCTCTCTCTCTCTCTCTCTCTCTCTCTCTCTCTCTCTCTCTCTCTCTCTCTCTCTCTCTCTCTCTCTCTCTCTCTCTCTCTCTCTCTCTCTCTCTCTCTCTCTCTCTCTCTCTCTGCATATTCGTGCTCTGCCGTTTTACTTCTTTCTGTATATGTCGCTGTCTTTCTTTGTCTCTGTCCCTCTCTTCCTCTTACTATATTACTAAGTCCCTGTATTTCGTTCTCAATCTTCAATTCTCTGTCCGTCTCACTTTGTCGACAGCGCTCTCTCTTGTCCGCTCTCTCGCTCTTCATTTAGGCCTACTCTCTTTTCCATTTTACTCTAACAAAAAGACCTACATATAGTCTTGTTTCGTTCACTTATTCGCTCAGTCTCTGATTTATTTACTTGTGCATTATGACACATCCGATCTTTCTACCGATCTTTCTATATACGTATACGTCTAGTATATTGAATCGTTTCTCACTTGCGTCAGAGCGAATCTTTGTCTTGCATTCCGATCCGAGTAAAAGCAAATTACTCAAATTGGAAATATTTATAAAATTGGACTTTCTGTGGGTAATACCAAACTGGCGATTAATTTTTATTTGAATGAATGAAATTCGACCGCTGAGCGCTGAAATGAACGGACTACGGAGACCTTTGCCAACACCTTCTCGTGGTGGTCTCTGCGAGTGTAGGACATTAACCCCCCCGGACAAAAGCCCCCCCGGACAAAAGCCCCCCGGACAAAAGCCCCCCCGGACAGAAACCCCCCCGGGGTAGGACAAAATCCCCCCCGGCTAGGAAATAATAACCTATATTTCACACATATATATCAAACATGCATATATACATACACGCATAAAATACATATATACATACAAACATATATACATACATGCATAATATACATATATACATATATACCTACATATATACATGCATATATACATACATAAATACATACATACACCTCAACATAAGTCGGAATATATTTCAATTTGTTTAATAAGAAGAAATATATATTTACAGTTTGTTTAATTCGAAGAATGATTACAGACCAACGTAAAAGTTTATAAGACTATAATGGTCCAAAATTTGTCTCTAACGCTGTTTTAGTAAAACTAAAAAACCTACAGGCGAATGTTATGTCCTAATCCATGGAGGGTATCTTCGATGGATTTCTTTCCATCACGCCGATCTTGGCACAACTGCAGTAGACGGTCCTGTAGCTGCTTGGTGGTGCGTCTGACGCGCTTAATGGGCAGCTGACCTCGCGAGGCCTGTAATAAGGCCGTGTTTACCATGGCCTCATCCTGCTGCAGCGCCCCTATGAGAACCCACAGGGAAGGGTGATGATGACCGACCAGGCTCGCGAATCCTGACATTAACAAGCCTTAAGTTAAGAACTAGGCGACTAACAAGTCTTATTTTACACCTGAATGACACTAACAAGTCTTTAGTCTATACGTTTACATCATTAACAAGCTGACACGAGGGCAACAGGGCTATTAAAGTTTCTCAATTAAATGTAGATATAGGCTTATAACACAGAGGGGGGTTTCTGTCCGGGGGGGGGGGGCTTTTGTCCTAGCTAAAATCGGGGGGGGGGTTTCTGTCCGGGGGGGCTTTTGTCCGGGGGGGTTTTTGTCCGGGGGGGCTTTTGTCCGGGGGGGTTAATGTCCGTTCCCCGGTCTCTGCATGGCATGCAGTTCTACCAGCTGGTTGACTGCATGGCGATGATTGGCAGCTGCAAGTCATTATTCTTTTTATATCCTCAGTGTAGTGCACTTTACTATCTCATTACTAAGCTGGTTCTTATTTAACTTTTCTTAGTTAAGGGCCAGCCTGGCCAGGCTAGCGTATGTTGGCCTTATGATGAATTGGTTATAAATTTGTAATGTAGCATAGAATAGGCATAAGTGGCTGACTTTTCTCAACGCAGTAAAAAAAATCAGCGCTAGCCTAGATAGAGAGACTTAGCTTTTTGACTGGTGCTTATTCAAATCAAAACTGCAATACTAATGTTTATGTGTCAGTTCTATTGACACGTTGATGTCTGGTGATGTCAAGGAAACATGTGATGGGTAATTAAAGTTTTGTATCTACTTAATTAGAATTATCATTAGTTCATATTTCATAATTAGAAATAAAATTAGCATTTTAAGAGAACTAATTAATTCGAATTAGCACTATCTAAAAATGCTTGGTTAGGCTAAGTGATATCGTAATTCTTCCAACGTAATCACTGAGCAGAAATATTTATTGAGTACTTATAATAAGCAGTTCCACTTCATTCACAATAACTTCGCCATTCCCCTTCATTTTTTAATTGCACTATCCTTTTGGCACGTAATTAGCCTATGAAGCTATATTATGAAATTTTAATTAGAAGAAAACTAGACACAATTAATTAGAATTAACAAAATTTCAGTTAAAAATAATTACTTAGAATTAGCTACCAATCTAATTAAGTAGGCAATTAATTAGTTTCTGAAAGAAATATTCATACCCATAACTGCAAGGAAATACAGGGCGACGTTTCCCATAATTTGCAATAGGCCTACCTTAATTGAGCCTTCAGCTACATATTGCAAGCAGTGTTTCAGTAGGCCTAGCCATTGTATGAGTAAAAGTGCATAAACGTCGATTTGCATTTAAATTAAGCCCAACTAAATGTGAATTGCATTCACTCAGGAAGATAAGAGATAATAAATGAAGCCTATGGTGATCTTCGTGTAATCTATATTATTATTGACATGTGTGACTCCACTGCAGTTAACACGCAAGGCATCCATCGAAATGCTTCCGGATAAGTTAATCCGGTAAAGATGAGTGGCTTCTTTATTTCTCCGCCGAAACATCAGCTGAAGAGAACTTTGGAAGATGGAAGATGTCGATCTGCACAAGATAGGTCTTGACGTTTTGATCAACGTATTTACATAAAGTGTCAGCCGAACAAACTTAACACTTTAACAACGATCGAGCTGCATTAGTTTCCCACTCACATTTAGTATACACTCTCATCGTTAAAGTTAACTCTTGCAGAAGAAGCAGAGGATTATTATTCTCTAGAAGCCAAGCGCCGGAAATTGAAATCTCACCTGCCGAGAACCGTACTCAATCAAGAAACAACCATTGTTAACAATCACGCATTTCCAGCTGACAGCTGAACAGATAAAGGCTGAGGTCAGGTGGGATAGACCCATTTTACAGACTTTTCACGAACATTATATAGCGAATCCACTGGCCGCCGCTGTGATGTGTAAGTCTCGTTCGAATGCCCTATGACAAACTTTACACACACACACACACACACACACACACACACACACACACACACACACACACACACACACACACACACACACACACACACACACACACACACACACACACACACACACACACACACACACACACACACACACACACACACACACACACACACACACACACACACACACACACACACACACACACACACACACACACACACACACACACACACACACACACACACACACACACACACACACACACACACACACACACACACACACACACACACACACACACACACACACACACACACACACAGAGTCTTCCTCAGACCCTCCGCCAAGAGCTTCTTGTCCTTTCTCCTCTTCAGTTCCGTAGACGCTTGAAAACCTTTGTTTTTGCGGTTTTGGCAGTGATGCGGGTGGAGAGCGCCGCTGATTTGAGTGGCGCTATATAAATGTTCAATTACAATTACACATACACGCATTTAAATATATATAAATATAAATATATATTATAGACCTATATATATACATGTACGCCTACAAGTTTCATTACGGTCTGATTAGTATCCAAGTACATGGCATGCCATGTCCAAGCACTGGCGTACAGACACGTACTTCAACGGAACGCGTTTAGTTAGACAACAGTACTATAATCTTCGGTATCTTCGTCTGCCTCATAGGCAGAGTGCGTGCTCATCAAATGAGGTGCGGTCGATTGGTCAAGCCTTAAGCCTACGTTAAATGAAACTGTCAACAGATCTGGGGAAATGTTTCATCAGAGCCACGATATAACGCTGATCGTATACTGAAATGCGTATAATACAGAACAGTTAAAACTACTGGAAAACCTTACCAATTACGTACGAGATGTGAGTCATTTTCCGGTAATATGTCACATTCACTAATTGAAGAAGCAAAAAAAATTTTGGGGCAAATTACATTGATTTTTGTTTGAAGCAAATCTTTAATATTTCTATTTCACTAATATATATTTGGTTTTGCACTAATATGTAAAATTATGAAGTTTTTAGCAGAAAGAAAATAGCCCTACGAAAAACGGAGTGGAATGTTTGTCCACTCCGTTACTCCGTTACCAAAACATATGAGCTATTTATATATAGTAGACAGCTTCCTACTGCGTAGTTTGACATGCCAATATGTTCTTAGTATTAATGTTTATAAAATAAATATAAAAGAAATTACAATACAAATGATTATTTAATTCCATCACATTTTAAATTTTGTTAAGAAGTTCCACTCCCCCAGCAAACACACCCGTACGGGTCCCTTGCGGGATTCATCCGGTTTGACGGTACGGATTTCTCGCGGTTTTTGTCCCCGGTTTACACACGGGACCCTTGCGGTCCACCCCGTGTCAGTGGCGCCTCCTACCGGTATTCGTATTTCTACCGCCAGTCCGCCATTTTGTGTGCTTGCCGTTTCGAATGTACAAATATTTGACAGATCGCGATTTGTTTCTGTGAAAAGTAAGATTACGTTATATTTATTATTCTAATGAACCTATATCTGTGTACATTAACAGTTTATGTAAATGCTGTATTTAATTGTGGTCGGGATAGACGAAACGGAGATTGCAGTGGGTTAGGGTCAGGGCTGTAGTGGTAAAATTAGAGGTGAGTACACGCTACCGGTTAGTTTTCCGAAACAAATTAGAGGTGAGTATACGCTACAGTATTTTGTGAGTATACGCTACAGTATATAAATAAATATAACTATTTGGGAGGTGAGTATACGGTCTCTAGAGGTGAGTACACACTGTATAGTGTATACCCGCGTATACCCTCGACTACAGGGAGTCAGCCCGAATCCCCGAAACCCGAATCCCCGAAAACGCTGAAAATACACTAAAGCCCGATTTCCCCAAAAAAGCTTATAGAAAGTGCCGAACTCCAGAAAACTATTCAAAGTTAAATTGTAAACTCTTATACATGACATAGACCTAGCGTGGCCTTGATGTACCTCGATATAATGCATATTCACGTGTTTATTTGTAATTTTAGTCTAAAATCGATTTCGGGGATCCGGCCGAAATTCGTTTCGGGGATTCGGGTTTCGGGGATTCGGGCCGCACCCGACTACAGCCCTGGTTAAGGTTATGGACTGTACGGTAAACTTGCGCTATGAGGGTCCTTATGTTATGGTCTGACTCAAATTCAAGGGGCTATATATTACTGTGTGACAAGAGGTCGCACCTTCTTATCTTATCTTATCTTATATGATTATTTATAAAGCGCCTCTCACAGCATAGACTATTCAGAGGCGCTCCCAGCGTGTCAGCCCCGAGGGAAAAGAAAGGTCTTTAGGCAGCGGAGAGAAGAAGGCGAGATCCCAAGCAATATCTTGCTACGGAGAGAGGGGGGCAGGTCATTCCAAAGGGAAGGGCCAAGGATGGCAAAAGCACGATGCTGAGCCATCGAAGTCCTTGCACGAGGGACCTTGACACTAGTTAGCACCCAGACACCAATAAGGCTATTTAAATGAAAGCACATCGACAAATATTCAGCAGCAATGACTCTAGTTTTCAAGTTTATCCGTGTTAGATGTTGACATCTCTCAGTTAAGTCACATTAAAGTTTCATTTAAACATTTTGAACATTTATCCAATAAATGTAGCTTAAAGTTTCATAGATTATACTTGAACGTTTAGCTTAAACTTCCTATAAATTTAGCTTAAAGTTTCATTTGAACATAGTATCCTTTAAATTTAGCTTATACATTGTTGAACGTTTACAATAAACTTGAAAACTAGCGTCATTGCTGCTGAATTAAACATTGCAGCTGCCGTGACCATCAAAACTGGATAGTTGTCGAGATCAATAAGTACTGCACTCTGTGAAGATGAGAATGACGATATTGCAGGGCTTCATGGAACAAGAGTCGACAACGTTGAAGACTAGTCTGAGAAATTTTCAAGTACACAACCATTTAATTGTCTTTGTGATGTAGTTATCATATCTCTGCAATCCTTAATCAACTAATCGAAAACAAGGTGCAATTAGAATATTTTAAACGGGAGTGCGTGTTGAACAAACATATTAAAAAGGCCATGATTCTGTAGAATGAAATGGTTTCTTAGTTACTTTTATATGAATGATTCACTCTTAAGCTTTGCATTCACTAGTTCTTAGTAGCTTGGTAACAGCCTGTGTGATTGACGGGTGTAATGATTACATTTTGTTTTATTATGTTACATTAGTCAACGCTGTGCAGTGGGCTTTACCAATTGCTGAGTCGTCCAGACAACCATACAGGCTGTTCGGAATATCAACTGCCAATCACCAAGGCCTCTTGGTGCTTCAAAGACACCAGTCATTCGAACAACTGGTACGTGTTGAATACTGAAGCAATGGTACCAATTTGATCCTAAGCGGTTCTTTTAAAAATTTTCTTTAGAGCAGTATTGGGATATTATCAATATTCCCTTGTATCACCCAATTTTCTTTTATATCAGGCAACATATATTTCTTGTTCTGTTACATTGATTAAAATCTAGCTATCTTTAGTGGTTACACATTTGATTTGTTATAAGGAATAATTATGTTGCTTCATTTCTATCAATTTTTAATGATTCAGTAGTTGTGTGGTCATATCGTGAATGTGTCTTTAAATTATCAATTTGTTTTTACTACTGTTTGCCATGGATTATAAGCTGTTGAATATATTTATCCTTTCAGCCCCTTAAGTGTGTTGACACATAGTACCGATAGTCACTGATCAAATTTGTGTAGTAATTCATAACTCATAAATATGAATTTAGGATGCTAGCACTGGGGATTCCCAAAAGTTTTGCATTGCAATCAAAAGTGTCAGCACATTTTTGTGTTACAGCTAATCACTTACTTACTACGTTTTTGAAGATTTCTTTTGTCACCGTAGTGTTCATAAATCGAAGTATGATGGTTATCTGTGTAGACTTGATTTTGTAGGTGGCGATTTTAGTAGCAGACTCATGATAAAAATATCTCGCCAGTCTGGAGGAGTGGCAGCAAACTCAGAAACTACATTCATCTACGCTGGAGTCGATTTCGAGGCAACTGAATGCAGCAGGCGGACTTGCGGCAACGGAGCTGCCTGAGGCCATGCAATTTCCCATCGAAACCGAGGATGATTTGTCGAGCGTGGAGGACAAGGTGCTTGACACTTCAACGATGAAAATATTGGTGTGAAAATATTGGTGAGTCTTTTTACTGTTTAAATGGTTTTTAAAGCCTCGTGTATGATTCGCTGCTAATTTCTAGGGCATACAATTTTTTATCTTGCTGTTAATAGGTTGTATTAAATTCTATTTCTTTGTGTCCATAAAGTTAGATGTGTACATAAATATTTTTTAAATATCGACATTTAACTGAAAAGGCCAGCATTTTCTTAAAACGTGTCAAATTGCAATATTAGAAGATTTCATTGTCTTTTGTTCAGTCTTGTTGTCAAGACCTTAAACATCAAGACCAAGGCCAAGACTTTGAACCTCAAGACCAAGACTTTGAACCTCAAGACCAAGACTTTGAACCTCAAGACCAAGACTTTTTCAAACGAACTCGAGTGAACTGGAGACCAAGACTTTGGACAACAAGAATGCTCTTGTTAAGATTAAACTGCTTTGATCTGCTTCTTCTTTTATTGTTTAGATACAAGTACTCGTGGATAACAGTGGAAATGATTTGCGAGAATTCATCAGACGAAACATGAAGTTCATTTTTGGAAATGATCCAGCTCGACGTTTCGGTGTGACAGGGCAGCGAGGCAAGAGGACATTCAAGTCATTGAAGCTGTTCGACATTTATGGTATGTATTTTGCATATAATACTATTTGAATCAAGTGTAATTTTTACTGCTAATAACTTGTCACTCATTAAAGTTTGATGAACAGCTGACTATAATTCAATTGCAAGCTATCAATTTCAGCTTTATTTCTTGCTTCCAATGGATGTTTTGCTTTGTTACTCAAATAAATGAGATATTGCTAATGATAGTAAAGAAAATTCATCAAGTTATGACGTCAAACGAAATGATGCAGTTGGCATGTGGGAACTATTTATGCTTGTTTCAAATAAAAAAATTCAATAGTCTAATGACTGTTTTATTAAGTGCTAAACCATTGAAACATTACTTATTGCATTTTTTAGGCTAAGACATCTTCGACATTGTTTTGACTTTTCTAATCTTGAACATTGTGCAGGCAGTGTCTCTAAATATTGTCATTTAATAACAGAAAGAGTTGCTGGAATGATATCATTTTACAATACAAATCAGAGCACATCAAATTCTTAATTCTTGTTCTTTGTAACTTGTTATTTTAAATCTAAATGTTGCATGTTTGAAATTTCAGGTTCGGTAAAACATAATATTGCTACAAAGGACAGCACGAGGAAAATGGTTGAAGACGAGTTGGCCAGTTGGTTTGGTAATGCTAGGGATCATGGCACTGGAGGCTGCCAACTATTGAAATCGGCGCCATTCAAAGAGACCGAGTCAGAGTCGATCAGTGTTGATCAGGAGTTCACCAATACTGCTGATGACATTATTGTTAAATAAAATTACAGAGCAGATCGACTGCATGATTACTTTACTTTATTAAATTGACTTTATTAAATTGATGTGTCATTTAACGCTTTTGTTGATTATTTATTGCTTTAACTATATAGCACAGTTTACAGTACAGTTTGCATACTATACTGTAAACTGTGCCACTGGGGGAGTTCTTGTTTGACAGGTGGGGGGCGACGTTTTTGAACTGATCAGGTCAAAAAAAGAGTTTTGAACTGATCTGCTCAAAAGAGGTATTAAAAAAAACTGGGGTGACTTTGCTGTTTCCTAAAAAAAAATTTGGGGGGGGTGGGTGGGGGCAGATGTATGGTGTGTCCCCCTACTGTTCAAGGGGGTCTTGTCCCTTTTGAACTGATCTGGTCAAAAAGAGTTTTGAACTGATCTGCTCAAAAAGAGATAAAAAAAACTGGGGTGACTTTTTTGGTGTTTCTTCAAAATTTGGGGGGCAGATGTATGGTGTGTCCTCCCCCACTGTTAAAAGGGGTCTTGTCCCTCTGGACCCCTGGGATTGCCGCCCATGAACTGTGCTAAACTGGGTATCACTTTTTAGTCATCTGGGAATGAACTGGGAAAGAACCGGGATGCCCGGCGGGATATCCCGTATGGGTCCCGTACGGAAACCGCGGACAAAAACCGGCGGGATCCCGCCGGGTATCCCGTACGGGTCCCGTGTGGCAACCCGTATGGGACCCGTGTGGGTCCCGTGTGGGTGTGTTAGCTGGGCCGTTACCGAAAGAAAAATAGGGAATCTAATCAACGTAAAGTTGACTGTATTTTTTTTTGGCCAAATAACAAAATAAAAATCACTTCAGCTAATCATTACCAGTGATCAAATGAACAAAAAAACATTAAAATATTTATGATGTTGTCTTAAAAATCTGCTCATAACATCAAAATTACATAAAAAATTACCATAAAAAGTTCCGCTCCGTTACCATTTGTCGAGAATTGAGCACAGAATGTGAAAAGTGAACTTAAAAAAAAACAGTCTGCCGAAGCAAAAATTTATTTAAAATGTCATATATTGTTATATAAGTTGTATTAGAAATGATAATTTAAGTAGACGACTTATCCTGACAGTGGAATAAATTTTAGTACCTCAAGAGTCACATTTATGGTAACTGAGTGGACAGTTAACGGAGTGGACAAATTGTGTATCAGCACGGTAAATATCATATTATCTCTCATGCGTCCACATTAATCGTCGGTACACTCATTATATAGCTTATAAATGTTATATTAAAAATATTATTTAAATTATATTTATTCATAATCATTGCCAAAATGCAGTAACGGAGTGGATGTATTATGAAAAAACACATGAGGTACGTAATAAATGAAAATTTGTAAGAAATTTGTCTTAGCATTCAGATCCTGTATTAAGACATACTTACTTACATAGATCTTCACAGAAGAGATGTGTTAAGTAGCGGGACCAAAGAACTGGAAGGGTTGTGAGATACGAGATAATTTTTACATTTTAACGGAGCGGACATAATTTTCCGGGGACAAGTTAAAATATATTTTTAAAAATTATACTGAAGTTGTAAGTTTCTAAGTTGTATTTAGAAATATGCAATTATGTTTATTATAAAAGAGACAGTCACATTTTTTGGTTTAATGCAAATCATTTTGAAATTGTAGACGAAAGCAATATGTACTATAGCCTAGGGACGGTAACGGAGTGGAACATTTTAAATTCAAAATAAATTGTAATAAATTATTTTATTGCTCTGAATTACTTTCAAAGGTCTTAAATTGTTGACTGATCAATAACGTTTTAATCTAATCACTTAGCATGATCAGACTAGGCACTGTTTTCTTAGAAATGACCGAGGACAGCTGAATTGTCAATTTATGCATTTACCGGAAAATGACTCATGTATGTCTTGGTCATGAGGTGGATGAACTGCGCTTTTATTGAACTCAAGATGCATGCGATGGTCAAATGCGACCTTAGTACATAACTGCAGCGCATTAATCGTCTGAAATTCTACAATTTCGGTATTTAAACTGTCCTGACTTTTAAAGGATCTCTGAACAAACGTCGTTCTGGTAGAACATTGGATTGCAGTATACACAACGACAGACTGGCCATGGCAGTTGACTTTAAGGCTCGATCACAATTCCAGCTTAAGTGTATTCAGCATCTGGGTGTCAAAGGTGCATTAAGGTCCCTCTCACAGTTAGGTGTGAACCAGATCCCTCATGGACATATTGCCCAATTCTCATGTGTCGGTCGTCCGTCTCTTAAGACAGCGATACCGTACACTACCCTGTCAGGCTCATCAAATGGGGTGCATGGCTCCTACATTAAATGAAACCCTATTAACTGGCACCTTCATCCTGTTTATCTTTTCGTATTAAACGCCTTTGAATCACTTGCAACTTGCATAAGGTCATCCACAAACATTACCTACCCTCGAACCCTCGCCCATAGCATTACCTTTTCCAATCCCATCTGCAGACGCTCACACTCCAGCGGCAGCGGAACATTAAAGCCTAAATTAGGGTGTCTGGCCTGTTATCTTCAGTGATGGGCAATAGTTAACTAAAAAGTTGCTAACTTTTAGTTTAACTAAAAAATTTTAGTTAAGGAAGAAGTTTAACTAAAAAAAATAGTTTAGTTAAAACCATAGTTTAACTAAAAAATTTTAGTTGCTAACTAAAAAGTTTAACTAAAAAAATCAGCAATATGCAACTATTTTTCCACAGTGAACATTGAACATTGTCAGCCAAAAAAAATTTTAACACTGCATGGTTTTAGCATTTACAGCCTGTGTTTTCAAATTCATACACTACTTACAGTACACATGTAACTGTATGCCAGAACAGTACACATTGCATAGTCTGAAGGTGAAATTGTCATTGACGCTTTGCATTATTACAGTTCACTTAACGTCTTTTACTGTGAAAATGTTTGTCGTAAATAGTTGGAAAAAAGTTGGAAAAAGTTTAACTACTTTTTTTTAGTTTAGTTAACTAATTTCCAAAATCAGTTGCCAACTTTAGTTAAACTATTTTTTTTAGTTGGAAAATAGTTTTAGTTTAACTAAAAAAAAATAGTTTAGTGCCCATCACTGGTTATCTTGCAGGGCTAACTGTGCTATGGGGTCGGGTACTTTGATGTCTGGTCTGTTATCTTCCAGGGCTAACTGTGGTATGGGGTTGGGTACTTCAATGTCTGGCCTGTTATCTTGCAGGGCTAACTGTACTATGGGGTCGGGTACTTTGATGTCTGGTCTGTTATCTTCCAGGGCTAACTGTGGTATGGGGTTGGGTACTTTGATGTCTGGTCTGTTATCTTCCAGGGCTAACTGTGGTATGGGGTCGGGTACTTTGATGTCTGGTCTGTTATCTTCCAGGGCTAACTGTGGTATGGGGTTGGGTACTTCAATGTCTGGCCTGTTATCTTGCAGGGCTAACTGTACTATGGGGTCGGGTACTTTGATGTCTGGTCTGTTATCTTCCAGGGCTAACTGTGGTATGGGGTTGGGTACTTTGATGTCTGGTCTGTTATCTTCCAGGGCTAACTGTGGTATGGGGTTGGGTACTTCAATGTCTGGCCTGTTATCTTGCAGGGCTAACTGTGCTATGGGGTCGGGTACTTTGATGTCTGGTCTGTTATCTTCCAGGGCTAACTGTGGTATGGGGTTGGGTACTTTGATGTCTGGCCTGTTATCTTGCAGGGCTAACTGTACTATGGGGTTGGGTACTTAAATACTGCAGCATCCAGCAAATGGATTCTACTTAGATCCAATGCTGTGTGAACAAAACTACGACAAAGTTCTATACTTGTATAATCATGTCTACCAAATTTCAATTTAGATGTGCACATTGGCAGAACCCCTTCCATTGTCAGCATTTGGGAGATGACTCTGTCCTTCTCTTTGGGAGGACGTCCCTTGTGGACGACCCCCAAGCGATTGTCAATTGCAAGACCCACCAGCAATCAAACACTCCACACATTACATCAAAGGCTGGCATGCAGAGGACGTCCCTTGTGGACGACCCCCAAGCGATTGTCAATTGCAAGACCCACCAGCAATCAAACACTCCACACATTACATCAAAGGCTGGCATGCAGAGGACGGACATGAGAAAACCAAGAAATATATGAGCAACATACATGTAGTGGGTAACTAGTCATATGCAGTAGTCTTGCTAGACTATATGTATATAGTTTTGTATTGTATTGTATTTCAAAACCTATAAAGCGCCTCTACCCAGTGCTCACTAATCAGAGGCGCTCCCAGTGCGAAAGTCTTCGGGAATAAAGGCATGTTTTAAAACAAAGAAAAGCGGTGGCAGGACCATCGATTGTAATGCAGCCCAGACTGAAGGAGGAAGCTGATTCCACAATGAAGAGCCAATACTAACAAAGGAACGAGACTGGGCCATGACAGTTCTCACTCTGGTGATTAATAATAACTAATAGAACTCCATTTCAGAGCCAGATCAAGTTAGCAGAGACTACCACATTATTCACTATGATCAAATACTTGAAACCCCATTGCTTGAGTTTCTCTTAAAAGAATCTTCTGCTGAAAATTCAAACTGTTCTGGCTGATATACAAGAAACACCTTCAGAAGAGGCTCTAAAAAGACACACGTACTTTTTATCTGTTTAGATCTGCTTGAAAGACTTGTTCCGCTGCCAGTCAGAGGGTTCTTGAAAAGTGCCATATAACTGCTCCAATACATACATTCCCAGAAGGAAGCCAAAGTCTGCCTCCACCATTCGAAAAGAAACCAGTTCGGTCTCTATTGATATGTATGAAATCCAAATCAGAGCAACACAGACATAATGGACAGCCACACCAGCTCAAGAATAACACCAACCAATACGCAAAAAAAATAGTTAACGATTAATAACAATGTCTTAGCAAAAACATCCGTACACAACCAGATCAAGGAAATTAGTATAATAAATGAGCCGACAACAAAATTAATGTTAATAGTATATAATTGTATACTAGAGTGACGTCAGTGCAGTGCCAACTAAAGATTAAATAACAGTACTATAATATATAAAACATCACAAATCAGGCAATATTCTTCAAAGAATTTGCTTTCATAAGCGTACAAAATTTTAATTAAACTGAATTCTATATAAAAATGAAATTTTTTAGTTGTGACAGAAATTAGTTACAGACCAAACAAGTGGCAACCAAAATAGCACTGATTCGCTGCGATAAATATATCCGAAAAATTGTTATCTGCCAAAAACTTTTGCCTCCAACTTTTAATTAGAAAATGATATCTAAATAATCAACCTTAAAAAGTCTTGTAAATACTACAGCACTGGGCTAATTTGACTTTGTAGGTAAAATTTATTGTGTTAAAATTCCCACCAACACTCTTATCTTATCTTATCTTATCTTATATAATTATTTATAAAGCGCCTCTCACAGCATAGACTATTCAGAGGCGCTCCCAGCGTGTCAGCCTCATATTTACAATGCACACCACTTGAAATTCTCACCATAGAGCAAACCAATATCAAGTAGATAAATAACCATTCATGTGTATTTCAACATGGTTTTTGTTCTAACCTCATCAGAATTCTTTATTATTTCATCCAGCACCAGAAAATTTCTTTAAATTTGAATCAGTGAAACAAAATTTCATTGAAAGCTTCATTGAATGTTTCAGTAGTTCAGAATTTTTCGCATTAAGCCCGTAGACTGAATTGTTTCAAATCAAAACAAGGCCAAATTAATTTCTGTTTCTTGATAATGTATTTCTTACTTATTTATAATCACATAAGTCTGGGTATTGTTAACATGGTACATGAACTGGTGAGTTAGTATTTCATAAATATAGAAGTACAGATACATCACAGATGACATGCATGAAATACAACATTACTCTAAAAATGGTCGTCAAAATATTTCTTGAAATCTGTTAAAGTTTCAAAATTGAATTTCTCACAGAGGTCTGTCATAAACTGCATCTAATGTCAGAAATAAGAAAGACTGAAGCAGCAACAGTCTATCATTTACCACAGTTTAATGCACAGAAAACTAATTCCTTAAAATATAATAAACCCTAGTAAGAAGCCCACAGCTCCTTTCAATCTCACTATCGCCTCCCAGTCCAACAAGCACTTCAATCTATGTATTTCATGCATGCCACCTGCCGTTACAAAATTCATTAAGACAGTTATATAGTGCCTCTTCAAGGCTACTCAGAGGCACTCGAAAATATAGGATTTCAAATATCCTATATATACATATATATGTGATGCCGCATACGAAAAGGGACAATAAGGTGGGATTTATTTACTGAGATACAGGCCTTTAAACATGGTCACCCATCAAACTATCAAAATTGGGTTTTCACTGGTATTCGATAGAGGACACCTCTGTCTATCAATCTAGCACAACAGTTTCATGAAAACAGAACATTTCAATTAAATGCTCGGCTATATAACTTCCAATAAATGGCTATTTCTATGGGCATTCTAAAACTTTAAGTGAGCTTTACCAAAAATCACATATTTCAGGTACATCACGTTCTAACTTCTACAGATAAAGCAATAATACTCCCACTGTACAACATTATACACCATTATTTTCAGAATTCCTTGCTGATCATGGTGGTGTGAATAACTCCAAACCCGCCTTATGGTCCCTTTTCATATGCGGCATCACATATATATATAAAATAGTGAAATAATTTCCAGCAAAATCAAACGAAATACTTAAACAGGAACTAAACCAAAGCAGCTCATTCAAGCCAGTTCGTACAAAGTTCAAATGTCTCCACAGCAATAATATTATTCTTGTCAGCATTCCTTTCCATTGATAAAAAATTTAATAGTATCTGTTTATCCCATCTTTTGTATAATTCACAGAATGGACAAGATTATAATTTGCAATATCTGCTTAATAAAAATAAACCTGTAATGTGTATACTTTAGAGTTTTAGAAAACAAATACAATAAAACATAGCCATTACGCTCATTAATTTCTCTAAAATACTTCCTTTGAAGGCAAATATCTTACAGCTTAAAATTTAGTAAATGCAATAACAAATGCAATCCCACACATGCACAAAGAAGTGTTCAGCAGCCAGAAATGACAAATCCAAGCTAATTATACATCTCATGGCAAATGCATTCAAATAGTATCTGATGCTAGATAGGAAATTCAGTTAAGCTGATCTAGAGAAAACAGAATGTCATGTCAGAAACCTTTAAATCAATGTAGCCTTCAATTGTGAATCAATATATGTGTATAGCCCTTGCACACAGAATTGATTTTCTAGCATGCCTGGCAGCTGCTGTCCTTTAATCAAAAGCAAAAAAGTAACAGTTGCAATGCAGATGAAAAGAACAACCTCGGATAATTACTCAGAATGGTTTAAGTTATATTTAGTATAATAGAATATAATAAAATAGTCATTATTAATTCAGTTGCAAACTGCATTTTGGTGTACATGAACATAAAGAAAATTCTCACATTATCAGCCCTGCAAAACTGGCAGGGACCATATATATATAAACAGTGCTACAGTATAGAGAGTGATATGCCAAGTTATGAATACAGCATTCTACATTCTGATAAAATGTGTTAATCTTGTTGAATACTTAAAAAGCTTATTTATACATGACCAACTAGCATGTTTGACAATACGAAATTTATAGACCAAAGTCCTTAACTCATAAATGATTTCTGTATGGTAAATCTTCACATCCATATTTCTTCTCAGCAATAAAAGGCTGAATCAGTGGCGTAGCAATGGGTTGTGCAGGTTGTGCAATGCACAAGGGCCCCCGGCAGTCAGAAGGGCCCCTGCAGGGCAGTGAGTACAGTGATCGTTAGCCTAAAAGTAAATCTACATGTACAGGAAGTTAGCAACAGCGTACACAGTACGGCTCAAATGACGACAAGATCAACCATCTTCGAAATTGCACAACTGTTGCTCGTAGACTATTATGCTCTTTCGTCTACATTCAGTAATGTTGCTGTTGCCTTTACCTGTAATTGTTGCGACATGTGAACAATCATTTTCGAAATTAAAGCTAATCAAAAACTATCTACGAAGTACAATGTCAGAACAGCGGCTGAGCGACTTGGCAATGTTGTCAATAGAAAATGAACATGCCAGAAAGCTTGACACTTCAAAAGTGGTAGATATTTTTGCGCAAAAGAAGGCGCGCAAGCGAACGTTTTAACTTTTCGGAATCTTCTTTTTAGTCTACCGTAGACTAAACACTTGTCTAAGTTGTTAAATTGTTTCATTATTTTTATCAACCAACCCAGCTGTTTCACAATTTGACAGAATTTAAGTGTGGATAATTCATATTTTAGCAGTCATAGCAGATGTAACAATGTTTTTAGATTATATTGTCTCTAGTTCAATTTTAAGATACCCTGTAGAAATAAAAATGTTTTATAAAAATAAATCGGAAAAATAATTGAGATATGATCATTTAATAATATATAAATTGGGGTGCGATTTATGATATTTGCATATTTCTCAGGGTGCGAAATATGCAAATATCGCAAAAGTGCCAAGCATTTTTTGCATGGCGGTTTTTGTTTCAAATCGAAGGGGTTCAAGGGGCCCATCATCGAAGCTCTGCACAAGGGCCCCAAAAAGCTTTCTACGCCACTGGGCTGAATACTTGCAGATAGTAAACAGTTTCAGGCCCAGATTAAACACTGTACTTAATTAGAGCTCCATTTATGAAATTCACAAAAGATGAAATGGCAAATCTAAGTAAAATATTTCAATTTGATTACAACATGATATCTGTATGGTTATTTAGTATCACATATGTGCTTCTGGCACTAAAAAATATGGGAAAATAATAAATAACTTGAAATAATAGAAAATTACTTTACCCCTGCAGATACTGCACCACTTCTGGACAATTGTTAGAAAATATACTGCCGACAAAATCTATACAGATCTTAATTAGAATCTCATTACCAAATCGTCTCTTAGTAACATTTTCAATGCAACAAATTCCCATCAGTCTTCTAGGAAACCCCTGAACAATATGAAACCCAATTCTGCAAGAAAAAAGCCGTAGTACAAGGAATAAACAGCCATGTCCAGCCACACGAAAACACCTAATATTACAGTGATATATCATAGTGTCACATGTGAAATCTAGACATTATTATGGAATGCTCTGAGAATATGATCAATAAGTGTATGTTGTCTTAGATTCTAATCCTTTGTCTGCAGCTGGCAGCACCTCCTCTGCTGTACTCAGCTGACGATATTCGCTGTTGCCAGCTTTGCGCCTTCTTCCTCGGCCTGTCTTTCCCTCAAGAACATAAGCCTTTATCTACAACAAACAAAACACAAGTTGACAACTGAAAAAAACTTTCTATTACAGTCACAGAATATGGCAAAAAATCGTCAGTTTCACCTGATGAGTCAGTTATAACATATGAATTGATGATAGATGAACCATAAAACGTAAACTGAAGGCACTGAGGGTCAATGAATGATACAGTCTGCAAAGTGTAGACACCATAAAGAGGTGTTATCTAAATTTGTACACAAATATTAGTGGTCCATAGGTCCAAACAACTGACTGAATAGCTATAGTTGTGTTCATATAATAATACATAGTTCAGCAGGGTGACGTTCATAAATAAAATATTGCTGTATTTTTAGGTAAAGCATGTTTGTCTCCTGGCACATAATACCTAACTACGGAGAAGGAATACGAATCCCTAAAATATCACAAGCACACTAAACACTGAATTCGTATAACGAAACGTCACTGTCACAGAAATAGATGCTCCTGTCATAGTGGCACAATGCCTTATATTCAGAATTTTATAAAGTTACTGATGACTCAAACATAAAAAGTCCACAATCATTACAAAAGACATATAATGCCATACATGTTTGTAAGTTGCTGCTATTTAGATATTTTACAAGGGAAAAGTACTTGTGCTGGGTAAACTGCTACCAACATTTACCGATATGAAGGCACAGTTGCAGAGCAGTTTAGAGAAGCCCTTGGAATTAAGTGGATAATTAGTCAAAAGCTCTGCTGAAAGGAAATCAGCGCAGGTTCACAAAATCTGTTACCATCTATGCACTTCTCTAAGCAGCATGCACTTGAAATGGTAGCATTCCTATGTCTCGAGTAATCGCAAGGTACACTTTGATAACCCAGGTAAAGTAGGTGTGCAGATAATACTTTATTTGTGTCCGATAACTTCCCGTTTGTATGTATTTTACAAACAATAATGGTCAAATTGCATATAAAAAATAACTGGTAATAAGATTGGTATTGTCTGGCTTTTCCAATGGATTATGATTTTTTACTTTTATGATAACGGTGTATTGCCAATACTTTTATAATGAAATGCTGCTATTGGAATTGGCAACACATTTTTAAAGCATTGTTAACAGCCCTGAGTATTTAGCACTCCCGTCAAAGTAGGCAGCTGCAACAAATTTAAAACAATGATGGCTTGTTACCTTTTGCCTGTTGTGGAAGACCAAGTAGAAGCAAGCGACAAACACAACAGCGATGAGAAAATATGACATAAAATGCCCAGAACTTTCTGGTTCGGATATGTTTTTCTTCGAGGAGTCGCTTCCTTCTGACTCGCTAGTTTCACCTGAAGCAGATATACACAGACAGCTTCAGTCATCTTACAATGAAGACAGAACAGTCACTTCATCTGATAATCCACAATGAATATTAAAACAATAACTTACAGCCTACATCATTGGTTCTCTCACAATGCAACATGGCTGCATGAATTTTAGCAATTTGACATTAACGAGTGCTACTGTTAAATGATAATGATTTCATAGTTTACATGAATCCTAATCAATGTCTGTTAAATATTTTGTAGGCAGCATGAATGTGAAAATTCTCCTATGAAACGTTTCAAAAGTATTTGTGCATATCGTGACCGATCAAATAAGAAAACCTGGATGTAAATTTCACATAGTTATGAAAGAGGAGTTCACTGAATTTCTTAACCATATTTTGTGTTTTGCTTTTGTTTCTTATGAGCATATTTTGCTTTATGCTTTTGTTTCTTACGAGTACTGGCTTCACGGTCAGTGTGCACATGTGCACAAACTACTGAGAAGGAACATTGGTCATAATTCAGCCATAATATGAAGAGGTTTTCAGTCTGACCAATGTTAACATATAAAATTATTAGATACACAAAGAGCGTGAACAGAATAGTTAGGCAACTATAAAGACTGATACCAAACATGCAAATTTTCCACAAGCATATATATATATATATATATATATATATATATATATATATAGATGTATGTAGGTAGGTAATAATATAGAAAGTGATGAATAAGCCAGTCTCCCTGAAGCGGTTTTTATTACTTTGAGAAAACTTTCATAAGCAGGGCCAATTTCAATGAGAATTTGTATGAACATAATGTTCCATTAATCCAGACAGCCAATACTCCCAGTTGACACAAGCCCAATGCAGTATTCCAACAGATAATGTGCAATCGCTCATTACGTATATAATCATCATGCCATCTTAGCTAAATATGATTTAGTTAATATATCATTATTCTTTTTATCACAATCACTAAACATTTTAAAATTCATAAAGAAAAGCAAGAACGAACATGAAGCCAAAGAACAAAGATGACAGAACCATACCACTACTGCCAGGCCTTCCTTTGCTGTCATTTCCATCCAACTCTGCACAAAAATCAGCAATTTAACACTGCAAAAAACTAATCAACTTATAATGGTGAACATTAAGGAACAGATAAACTCTGACTGGTTCCCTAAAAGGCGCTAGACAAATACGAGACCTAAACACAAAACCTCCATTCTGTCCTTCAAATCAGATAAAGCACATCAATTGTTACACTTTATCATCAACTGGATACCCTTGATTGAAGTTAAGCCAATAACTCCAAAAATTTGATTGGCTGATGTCTGCTCAGTTAGATGGATATAATTAGCTGTTGATCGTTTCAAATGCAAAATTTGGACATTACTTTTGACTTTTCTGTAATAAAACCATAATCAGCACACTTTCACATTCAGGATAATCACAAATCCAGATCTTACAAGACTAACACTTCAAACAGTCTTAGTCTCACTTCCAACTGCCCTGGCTTCTTGCCCTCTCAAATACTGCAACTCACTTCTGATTGGATTGCTTAGGTCAGCATTTCCCAAACTTTTTTGGCCAGGGAACCCTTGTCATCTTTTCATATTATGGTGGAACCCCAACTTGAACTAAACGTATTGAGGCATATGTAGCACCTGAGAAGCCTTACTAATATAGGCCTAACTAACCACACACCCATATAAGGAGTTTATGAAAACAATTTGTTTTCTCTTATATCAAATGTTAAAGTGTACATTGTACAGTTTTTAAGACCAAGACTTATGGTCACAATATTGGGAGTACATGAAGTTTCAACATGTGTACAGTGATTTTGTTTTTTCTCGTGCCAATTTGTTATGTTTAGTTTAATGCTAGAAAGCTGGATTCTTATGTCAGGTGCAGCATTTAGTCAATTTCAATATTTGGTTTTCGTTGCAGTATAGCCTACTATGAGAATCCAGTTTCGCACAAATGCGTTGTGACAAATTGCAGAAGTACACTAACTGCACAGTGGGGTATTCTTTAATTGGCCCAATCCTGGTATTGATTCATGAAAGTTCAGTGAAAGTCTCCTTCACTTGCGCGTCCGACGTCATCTCAATAAGAAGTTCATAATCTTTATTACAAAAGTTTGCCGGTTTTTGGCTACTTTGAATGGGTTTCGAATACAATTAATATAAACCTCCATGGGAGGAAAATATTTAACCAACTTCACTTCCGGGTCGTGACTATGAGCTGCAATTTTTGAACGAATGTTTTGGTCTAGAACCCAAATCCTTTTAAACTAAAAACTCATATGAGGGAGGACAACAGTCCACATTACTAGTTTGAACATAAGCCCAGAACCATTAAATTTCCTTCCTTGAGCCAGCAAATGAAAAAAAATAATTGCTAGTATTGTTGTACGATTATCACACTCAGCTGTACTTTTTCAAAAACTTTTGCTTTAAATCATTCGTTTTGTTGAGGTAGCAATAACAAAGATGGCTACGTCCTTATTCACACTTACAGCTCTGACCTACATAGGTCCCTGCAGTGACCTCTATAATCTATAATTCTGTATAATTACTGGATATCTAAAGAGCATTGAATGTTCGGATTATCGCTCAGTATGGGCAACATACAAAAGAGACGACTGACGGCAGTTTTAAACTTTTATGAAACTATTTGTGTATTTTGAAAAATTGCTTGGAATGTTTTAATCCAATGAAATTTCTCAATGAAAATTCTTTTAAATTACAACTTTTCACAGAACCCTTGTGTTCACCCCGCGGAACCCTTGGGTTCCGCGGAACCAACTTTGGGAAACACTGGCTTAGGTAGATTTGCACAAACAACAATTGGTTCAAAATTCTATGCCATAACAAAAACTCCCAGGTATTAACATGTTTCACCAATATTGCACTCACTACCCTGGCTGCCCATTGAAGAAAGAATTCAATTTAAAATCCATCTCATAGTTCACAAAACACTGCACTCGAATCAGACAAACTATTCCTGCTCCTTGCTCACCCGTCATGCCAGCAAAATATTGCACTTGCTCAATAGATACGGGTACCCTGACTTTTGCTGTGCCTTACACCAAAGCAGTGCTGGGCTCCCGGGCATTCTCAGTGGTTGGTACTAAGCTTTGGAATCGACTGCATAGTTTTGCACATCCTTTAGTTTTCTAATCTCATTCAGAACTCAACTTTAAACACATCTGGTACAGCTTGCTTACCTTCCCTACTAGCTTGACTTCTGGTTACTCTAAAATCAGATTTCAATGAGTCTTCTCCAACGGACGATGACTTTGACTACTGCTTAACTTGAAGCAACCACTGATTGATGCCTAAGTGCATTATGACAGTGGCACCATAGAAGTCCTAAGATTAGAATATTGTTGCAGAATCAGTCACTTCTTCTGGCCATGCAGCAAGCAGCTTGTAATCGTTTGTCATCTAAACAAATCTTATCCTATCACTGAAAACCTCTCACCTGCCTCTGCTTCTCATTTCAAAATGTTTCACAAACAGTAATACGTAAAAAAGACTACAAGTTTGTGATTTTCTTCAGAAATTAAATAAAACAGAATGATCACAAATAAACTCACCCTTTTCTTCATCATCTTCACCCTCTTCCTCATTATCTGCAACAAAACCATTGTAAACCAGTTTCAATAAAACTCATCAGATCGCTGGCCAACTCAACATCAACCACTCAGTAAGACAGTCAACCATTCAGTAAACCAAAAACCAAAGCTTTCACTTGGAGAAAAGTCAGCTAAAATGTCTTGCAGAAGACTCCCCAAGAACATATTCCTATGAAGACTTTAAAACAGGAGCGCCCGCAGCGTCACGCACTTGCGTCTACTCACCAAAGCAAATCCATACAAGGAATAGGCTTCGCATCGATATTTTTTAAAACAATTCAGTCACCTACATAACATGCACAACAGAACATTCTTAATTTAGTTTTAATCAAGAGCGGAAATAAATGCTCACAGAAAACAGTAAATATTTTGTTAAACGGCAATACGGCATGTTAAAGCATTTAGATGTCATCTAAACTGAAAATGTTTTGTTGTGCGTCCAATTTTGTAAGCCTGCGGGCGCCCCTGCTTTAAAATGACACAGAATTGTTGGTATAGAAAACATGTATGCAAATGACCAATATAGGAGGAAAACATCAGGCACTGATCTCCAAAGTCTCATTTAAAGCCAGCTATGATATTCCAAGGAAGTGACTCAGTTTAGAAGCAGCCATTAAGTGCAACAACAACTGTCACTACGCAGACGACAGCAAAATAAAGACTTAAGTATCCGAGCATCTTTAACATGTCATAACACAACACATAAAGCAATGCAGCACATCATTAATCATAACATTTATAAATAATCATATAAGATAAGATAAGATAAGATTAGTCATGCCACATGTTTTGAATTACTAGCTGTATGTTTTGTTGCCTTAGCATTCTGAATTGTTTGAATAACAGGCCAACTGATTTACCGTTAAATGTTGGGTTTACTTCGGCATTGCGGTCACTGTTAATGTCATCCTCCTCCTCAGCGTCATAATCGCCCTTTTCCTCTTCATTCTTCATCTTGCTATCGTCATTTGCATTCAAACTGCTTTTACCATCGAATTCTTGATCCTCGTCTTCATAACCGGTCTCTTCAGGGTCATTGCTATCATCAGATGGTGTACTCACAGACGGTTTAACAATGTTTTCACCACCTGGCTGGTCATCACCATTTCCTTGTACTTCTGACTTTGGCGATTCAGAAACCTTCTTTGTTTCACTGTTATCTTCATCACCAGACGGTTTATTATCGATGTTTTCACTAGGTTTGGATACATTATCACTGTCTTTAGTGGATGGTTTTTGGTTAGGGCTTTCACCAGTTGATGTATTATCACTGTTTTCATCATCATGATTTTTAGCACTCTGGTCATCTACACCATTTCCATCTGGGACTTCTTCATCCGCAGCATCTACATTTGTACCTCTTTCAGCATTGCTTCCACCCTTTGAACCACTGTTATCACTGCCATCCACTACGACAGTTGATTTGGTTGGAATGGCATTTGCTGTGGTTCTTTCCAGTCCTTTGCCGTCTCCATCCTCAGGGTCTGCCTCATCCTCAGCATCACCACCTGGCTGGTCATCACCATTTCTTTGGGTTTCTGACTTTGGCGATTCAGAAACCTTTTTTGGTTCACTCTTACCATTGTCCTTATTTTCATCTGAATCCTGTTCTGGCACTCCTAAAATAAAAATAAAAAACAACTGACTCCTAACTCACTATTATTACTAGTTAACATCAGAGCCAAGATGAGTCTGTTGCTAACAATAAATCATTAATTTGTCACCATCTGGGCATTGGTAAATTTTGAACGTAAATTTGTTTAGTTTTGCCCACCTAAATCTTTACGCTACCATACAGTACATACCAGTAGTTTAAAAGTCTCAATCTCAAAAGTCCTATGCTGTACATTTTGTACAACTAAGCTGTTTCTGTCTACATTACTTCCAAATACATGTCCATGTACAAAACTGACAAGTATTACAAAAAGATTTACTAAAATTAAGCAGATATTTTGTTATTTTATGCAGCAAAATATTCATACTATCCCACATCTAGAACACTCATATTAATGTTAGGGCCTGTTTGGACTATACGTGTACCTCAGAGCGCACTCAGATTAAAACCAATTATACACTTTGAGCAGGTCTGGGGCAGCTCTAGCACGTGAGCCAAACTTTCACCATAGTATGTAGATAGTATGTGCACATAGAAAGCATTAGCTGATAAAAGCTTGTACAACGAGCATTACATGCATGTAAACAAAGGTTATCCATTTAGTAGCAGTTTCTATGTTCATAACATGTAGGAAAGAAAGCAGGAATTATCTTACAGTGCTCAGCTAGTCAAAACAAGCTAGGGACTATACAGTAGGGTATAACTGAAATCCGGATTGGTAAACTGATTTTGCCGATTTTTGGACTATCCGGAATTATCCGGATCCAGAATGTCTAACCCGCCGATTAATAACAGTTGTGTTTTAAATCTACCCTGTATCTGCCAGACAGCCGGGGCCACTGACCGCTAGGCATATCAATCAGTGAAGAAATACACTGGAGTATAAGGAAGACGATGGCTGACTGGCTGTTCTTCCGTCCTTCCATGCCTGTAGCTGACATGGTCAAGCCATTAACAAATTGATGATGAGTAACTTAAAATTAGGTCTTAGTGCAAGGTTTAAGAACATACGTTACAACTTATTGGAATCGGATCCGGAAATGGCAAACAATGGCCTATACTATCCAGTATCGGCAAAAAATTCAAAATCGGTTATGCCCTAATATACAGCAGAACTTTAATTTTAAAATAAAACTTTTGGATAATCACTTATAATGCCAAAACACCACAGGTAAGTTTTTAGCTTGACAAGAATTGTGAATTTCAACGGTCATTGGTGACTTACAGCTCAGACTTAGAGCTCACTGAGGAATTCTTACTCATGAGGTAAAACTATAAATGAATGCGTTGTTCCTCTCGTCTTGCTCAAGTGCTGAGCTGCACTAGAGAAACAGAATATGAAGTAAATAGCCTATAATCAGAAATTTACCTTTTGTAGTTTGAACACCACCATCTACAGCACTAGGCGTACTGGTTTCCTCTGTCTCACTGTCACTGCGGGGAGCCGGTGGATGCTGGGGATCTCCAATTTTTACATCTAACTGTTGACCATCCTCCTCACTTATGATCAGCGCTACGTTTTACTCATAATACGAGGTGGTGGTGCATTTTGTGCTTCGTGGATTACAATCACTTGCTCATCTTCATCCTTTCTATTCATCTTCATCCTTTCTATTGGCATCAAGCGCACTGTCATAGACAGGTGGAGGAGCTTTCTGAACCTCGTTAATCACCATTGTCAGTACTGTTGCCATTATCAAGCACAATTTTTTCTACAAAAGAAAATTATTCAAATTACTAATTACCAAGAGACAGTGCACTGGAACTAAATGAAGACAGTTATCACTACTAAATACTCTGGTGTATATTTTGCCATGATCAAATATGGTAAGAAAATGGTAAGAAGGTATAGATTATTCAAGGACATCTTTCTGTTCATATCACACTGAATAACATCAGTCAGTAATCTTCGTCTGTCTTCAGCATTTTGAAATCAGCAATTCAGTCTGAAATTCACAATCACATTGCTTGCTCTGAACCCATTTCCTGTTGTTCTTTGTAAGGATTATTCTCATGGTTTGGATCTGTCATGTTATTGTCATGACTAGCTGTAATCCGTGATAACTCGTAAGTAAAACAATTATTGTAGTCCAAGCTTACTTTTTAAAATCTATAGTCTGAAGCACATTTTACTTTTCAACATTACAGCTCATTATAATGTTAATTTACGTTCCGTGATCTTTCACGGTTAAATTTAAACTAAGTTTTCTAAACTAAATTTACATACCATGATTTTTCATGGGTTACGGCTAGTTATTATTAAACACTCAACTAAACACTTATATTAACAGAAACTCAGTCAAATCAATTTCCCACACTTTAGTCACTTGACTTTGAAATGGCCTGAATGAGAATGAAGAAGTATAACTCTCCCCCCCCTCACTGGCTGGGGTCAGGCATGAAAGGCGGAGTGCCTGCCAGGCATGGAGGGGAGTTGTACATGAGGCTTTCCATGTAAATGAGGCAACCATGTGTTGGCCATAATAAGCCCATAGGCCTGCTGTCGTCTTAAGAACTTCCCTTGACGGACCCCTGTGGCCAGCCAAAGGCAGATAGAGACAGACCAGAACAGACAGACAGACAGACAGACAGACAGACAGACAGACAGACCTACACGTTGACCTCTGTCTGCATGTTGTGCTTCATGT
>OY744611.1:15584363-15659322 GCA_963556255.1 Allolobophora icterica | reverse complement strand
TAATGAATGTAAATCTAAGAAATTTCTCAGCCCCACTCATAAGCCATGTCAGGGAGACCAGCTTATTCACCAGTGTGATATCAAATCAAGTCCGCAATAGCCAGGGTTTTTGGTCTGTTCTGGTGCCAAGTCAGAATCAAGGGAAGTCAAGTCAAGTGCTGTGGTGGAAATCGTTGATGATGGTGGTTGTGGCTTGTTGTGGATGGTGGATACGACCAAGTGAGTTCACTTCGCAGAACCTGCTTCTATCAATTGGTTCAGATAATGCAGGTCACACAGTGTAAGCTTTCATTCCATGCTGCAGCAACCTTAGTTCATAAATTTATTCATACTGACCAAGTGCTGAAACTCTGTCCTACCAGGACAACCTAAGTTCACAATACATTAGCTCCAGTCAGTCCTCAACTGTGCAGCCCTACCAGTGGTCAATCAGCCAAAATACTTGCACATACCGGTATCTGAATACATGTGAGAAAATGTTCACTGCTTTGGCTTCCTATGACAGTTCTGTAAGAAGCAGAGGTTGATATCCTAGGCTCTGTAAACAGCATAGGGGCATTGTAATTGGACTCGTACGGTCACAGCTTCGGGTGGTCACTATTTCGTATGCTCATGGCGCGGGGCGGTCACGACTTTGAATGCTTTTGGACAGGCTACTCTGTATTTCTGGCTCAGGGCCTGATTTCCACACATCACTGCGAGGCTCAGTGGTCTTTCTCATGTTTCAGACCGTCTTCCTCTTGGAACAATCTTCCCTAAATATACTTATTGTTTCCATTGATTCAGCATAAACATACATTTTCTACTTACCTAAAGTAAAAATTGGTTAGATTAACTTTTTTCACAGACAAGTTTTACTAAATATTTCTTCTCTGTATTGATTTTCAAGCCACTGTGCACAGATGTCAGCTGACCGGCCTTTCTGTGCTTCATGACCAGTATGAGCACAGCATGCTCCCAACCTCAATCTCTTAATTTTATGGTTTTAGATCCAAACTCACTGGCTGGCATTCATTAATTATCTGTGTGTACGAGTCCACCACAAACTAAAGAACTGTCATCTTCTTATTCATATCATACCTCTTTACTCGCTGTACTGGTTTCATCATGTTTTCAATTGCTGTGACACCGACTATGGCTGCCTTATTATGCTGCCTTTGCTTTTATATTGTATACCATTCATGTGCCTGACTCTGCTCCTTGCCAAATCTGGTTGAGACAGGTCTGTAACTGGACTTACACATGCATAATTGTGATCTGGTTTACTTTGTAACTTTGCTGAAACCCATTCTTTTTAAGTCATTCCTGATGCTGCCTTGTCCATTCAGTCATTCTGGGTACATGTTATACTGCTATGTGATACCATTAACATTATTTATTTTCCATTCTCCTTGACTACATCCACAAGAACACCTAGAAGGTGGACAATGAGTTGATTCCAGTTAAGAAATTTTGCGACTTAATCACTTATTCATTGATCTTTGAGTGCACCTAGCATATGCCTAGCCAGATGAACTGCGTCTTCATCGGGTTCAACCGAAGCCATTTGGAAGATATCCATAGCTGCTTCTGTCACAATATCCTGCGTGAAAGACTCGCAGGAAAACGTCTCAGAAGGGTAATATGCTCTGTACAGTTTAAAATCATCAGCATACTGGTTCACCCACACTCCCAGAGCAGCAGGGACATTAGACAGATAGGCCATACGTGCGTTAGCAGCCTGAGTACTTAGCCCTGTGGTATGCCAAATGGAAATGGTATCCACGTTGTACAGTCTGGGTCAACATCATCGTTTGCTCATACAGTTCAACCATTACATCAGTCAATTATAAATTTCTCATTGCATGAAAGATCCTTTCCAACAACTCTTGCTCATGCCACACAGTAATTCCTCAGCTAAGGGGTCGTCCTTTATTGCAAAATATAGCCTACTTTCGACTCCTCCCTCCCCCGTCCACATTTGACCTTACTCCCTCCCTCCCCTTTGCAGACGTCCGCACGCCTAAGCCACTTTTTAATGTCATCACCGTTATTTTTACAGTTCCTGTGCACGTTTAAGTGACAGTTCGGGTTTCATACTGCAGGACGTGCAGTACAGTCGCAGTAAAGGTTACACCATGCATGAGGTTTTAGGCAATCACTTCACTGACCTTTTCATCTTTTGGGGAAAGTTGAAACAAGCTAGTGCTTAAATAACTATCAAATTTAAAACTTTAGATGCGGATGTCCGCACTGGTCATAACCCTCTCCCCTTGTCCGCATTTTGATTACCTCTCTCCCCTCATTGTGGACGTCCTTTATGGATGACCCCTAAGAAAACTTTCTCTTGACTCTGGCAAACTTTCTAACTACAGACCCAACTCTTTTGATAAAGGTTTACGGTGGGTTGGTGGCAACCGTGCACAAGGTAAACATCATGGCCACCCCAAAATTGTGTAGAATTGGAGTGCTACAAACTCCACAGCTAACTACTTCCGTTCAACTAAGTAAGTACCGAGCATAGCGCTAAAAATTCACATTTCGGTGTGCCCTATTGCGTGTTAAAATTTAATAAATAAAAATAAATAAATAAAACACAGGATGGAAATGTCAAATCACACCTTCGATCAGTCATTTTGGAAATAATTAGTGGTACAGTATAAGCTTAAAAACTATTGCCAGTTGTTTTGAGGTAGTTGTATAATGGCACGTATGGTAATCGTACCTGTTGGCGACATTTCGAATATGGCACAGCTGCATGAAGAAGGATGGTCACCTTTCAAGATTGTTAGAACATATAGGTCGTGAAAATTTAGCTCTCAAAATAATTTCCTAATTTCTAACTTAAGTGCTATGCTTGGTACTTACTTGCTTACTTGAGCAGTAGTTGGCTGTGGAGTTTGTAGCACTCTAATTCTATGCAATTCTGGGTGGCCATGATATTTACCTCGTGCGCGTTTGTCACCGACTCACCTAAGTAAACCATTACCCTTTTTTTCTGTTCTTAAATGGTAGCAACAAATCGTATGCAAACTCACCCATCTTCCAACTAACTAGTCCGGACTACCACTTCAGTTGACATACCACAAGTTTCATTTAACAAAATCTGCACTCCCTGCTGTTCATAATGACATCATGTGCGTATGTTTAAAGGGTCACTTAATCGAACTTGTTCTTCCTGACTAGTCTCCTGCTTCTGAAACTGTGGATCATTCTCTTCCTTTACATCGTCTACAGCACTGGTTTGAGGTTCTGGTCCTGCTCTGAATTTGTTTGCTATTTGTCTTAGTCCACATATATTATGAGGTAACTGTTGTGTACTTTTACTCAGCGCGCACCGGGCACAGGTCGGGCCTTGGGGGCAGCTTCCAAATTTCACCAAATTTTACCTGGTGATAGCTGGGTCCTAAAGTTGTCCAACGCGCCTATTCCCGACCTCGGGAAATGACCCGACAATTTTTTACAATTTTTTAAAATTCTATAAAACGCAATGGAAAACAGTGTTTACTCGTAGGCCTATAGCGGAACCACGACGCCACATGTATTTTTCATCACGACATTATTGAGGAATTTTATAGCGCAATACAAGGTATTTTATAGCGCAATACAACAACGTCATGAACCTGTTATACATGTATTTAATCATTGTATTGTTAAATGTGTGATTATTGCTATATGTGAAAAATGTGAATTATGATTATCTCTTTCTTTACTTTAATTTATCCAAAACTTTAACATTTTCAATACTTGTTAAGTTTGCATTAATAAAATAATGCTATGACAATTGTTACGATAATTACTTATTTTTTATAAATTCTGGCTTCTGTTAAGGAAAAATTTCATTTGTTGTTTTGCGGTTTGTCAGCATGTGTTTACCTTGTAAACAATAAACGATAGCGCATTGGATAACATCTGGCGTAGAGTGCGAGAGGTGCAGAGATCGAGTCCCATAGGCGGACATGCTTTGTAGGCTGCAATTTGCGCCGTGTATTGCAGGCTGTCTGTTCTGTTAGTAGTTAAGATTTATCGCATAACATGTACATGTACAGCGCAGTGCGTTTGCAGGCGCTTAATTAAAGAATAAATATTATTATTATTATTATTATTATTATTATTATTATTATTTATTATTATTATTATTATTATTATTATTATTATTATATTATTATTATTATTATTAATATTATTATTAATATTATTATTATCATCATATATAATGTACAATGGCTTGCGCGTTTGCTTATGCCTATAAATTTGAGTTGCGGAATCGTCCTTTATTTTAGCGCTATAGAAATATTGAACTTCCGGTTGCATATATGCAAATGAGGACGCGTGCCTGTTCCTTCGTCTGTTTCGTGTTGTTACAAATTCTTCATATAATATTTTGTTTCTGCTGATGTTCTTGCTGGAGAGAGGTATGTATCAAGTTTTCTACTACATTGCTTGTCACAACTTGTCTAGCAGGAGACTTCTAAAACATCGAGTAGCGTACTTATGAAGTTGTCGCCAGTGTACCGAAATTAGTTTTCTTTAACAGCCTAACACGTGTGGTTCCAACACGTGACTTCCGCTATAGGCCTGCGAGTAAACACTGTTTTCCATTGCGTTTTATAGAATTTTAAAAAATTGTAAAAAATTGTCGGATCATTTCCCGAGGTCGGGAATAGGCGCGTTGGACAACTTTAGGACCCAGCTATCACCAGGTAAAATTTGGTGAAATTCGGAAGCTGCCCCCAAGGCCCGACCTGTCCCGCGCACCGTTCTACCAAAAAAATTAATCTTAAAGTCATTTTCCCGCTAATCTATTAATTAAGTAAGCATGGAACACACGAGATTATTCAACCACACCCTATCGAAAAGGAAGTGCAACGTCAACAATCGAAAGTAGTTACAGAGAAATATGGGTATTCATCATTTTCAACAATATCCGAGAACACTAACTGAATATGTTAAATTCTCACCTTCAATTGGGGCACAGGATCCATATCTTACAATACACCCCACAGAAACCAAAATAAGAAAACTCTTTACTATCTTATCAGCTGCCATTTTAAGCCGGAAATTGCCACCTGTGAATTTCATTGATCTAAGAATAGAAAAGAACGACCGACGATGACTCGGAGGATCACGTTCTCTGAGCCTTCTATTACATAGATATAAATCTATAAATCTATATAATTTTTTATATCTATTTATAAATCTATGTTCTATTACTAAACTCATGATTTACATCATGACTAAACTGCAGCTCTGGACACGTTCGTTGCGTCCACAGCAGTGTTGCCAGAGCTGGGGATTTTTCCCTAGATCTGGGGATTTCACCTCCGTCTGGGGTTCTGGGGATTTTTTGGACAAATCTGGGGAAATTTGACCATTTGCATTGAAAATGTATGTATTTTGTGTGCACTGAGCATTAAAAACTATGTTTCTCTTGTTTTCTGCCCTGTATCCAAGACAAAATTGCTAAAGCAGAGGTTTTGTTGAGGGCTTTAATGGCACAACATAATACTGCGTTATTGCAAACTGATCATTTGATTGAATGATGTAAGCAGATGTTTCCAGATTGCTCAATTGCTGAAAAAATGTAACTAAAGCGCAATGCTGCCTATGTGATGCACTACAGCATTGCCCATTTTTAGTGGCTTGAAGTAATAAACATTTGTCTGTCATTCATTTGCACTTTTGTGCAAATGCTGCCCGCAACCGCCTACCATCTTGACTTGAAATTTTCATAACGAATGCCTGCTTCTATTTGTCGCATAGTAGTAAAAGAAAAGATTCCAGTTAATACAAAATGTAGTTCAGGCCCAAAAACATAAAGTTTTGAAGTTTTGTGAAACACGCTGGCTGTCCCGTGAAGCAGTTATGTGATCTTGACGAAACAGAAGTTATCATTGATTTGTCGACTTAGAAGCCGACTCGCCAACAACTTTGAGTCTTTGACAAGTGACAATTTTACAAAATAACGTTAGTATTTTTGTTTCCACTGATTTGAGGAATATTTTGTTATCAATATAACTGTAAGTAAGTATGTTACTGTTAAATAGTGTTAAAATATCTCATACCTATCAACGGAATGTTAATGAAATTGTGTTTGTATTATCTGGGGATTTCTGGGGATTTTTTGGACCGAATTCTGGGGAAATCTGAAAAACCTCACTGGCAACACTGGTCCACAGTGATCATCCGTTTCTGTCATGGCATTTCCGCGGGCTCGCTACGAACCCAATAAGGCAATGGCGTGACTGTCTGGACGCCGAGTGTGAAATGCATAAAATACTGAGTCGATCTGAACTGTAAGTTTCTGTAGGCCTACATAATATCACAGTATAAACAATTACCACAGAATAGATAAAGCGTAGCAATTACACAGTAGCCTACGTCGACTCCCGGCCGATGCAGCAGTCAGAATGTGTGACCGACCGCCATTTTGAAACTGATCCGTTTACACGCCGATACACCGGAATGACGGAATCCATCACATAAAATATTTTTAAACGTTACAACAACATTGAGGACTACACGCCCAGGGACGTATCTAGCGTTGGGCTTGGGGGGGGCTTAAACCCCCCCAAACGAAGTTGAAGCCCCCCCAAACAAGTCAAGCCGTTGTATGCTTACGGCTAAAATTCGTATGAACACTGTATAAATGTTGCCATGTTCAAGGCTTAAGCCCCCCAAACGAAAAAGGCTAGTTACGTGCCTGTACACGCCGATACACCGGAATCCATCACATAAATTTTTTTTAAACGTTACAACAACACTGAGGACTTCATTAGAATTACCAATATTATTTTTAACGTTCATTTCAGCTTAAATCTATCATTCAAAATCTCACTTTCAAAATGGCGTCACCAGAAAAACTAGTCAACGGGCAGCGATGGGAGTCGACGTACTGTGTAATTATTTATAGGCCTACTGTGATAATATTAGTGCTTTCTACATTGGCAAACGCAACGATGACACAACCAGTGATGGGCACTAAACTATTTTTAAAAGTTAAACTAAAACTATTTTCCAACTAAAAAAATAATAAATAAATACTGGAGATTAGAGTACCGTATATCGTAGACAGTCGATAAGATCGAAGCAACGATTCAGAAACACTAATTGGGTCGCTACGCAGTGACTTGAACCTGCGACCCTGCGGTTACAAGGCACCGACCTACACCGCTACACCACCGTGTCCCCCTAATTTAACTACAGTTGGGAACTGCTTTTTTGAAATTAGTTAACTAAACTAAAAAAAAGTAGTTAAACTTTTTCCAACTTTTACGACAAACATTTTCACAATGACAGAGGTTAAGTGAACTGTAGGGCCTAATAATGCAGAGCGTCAATGACAATTTCATCTTCAAACTAGGCTATGCAATGTGTACTGTTCTAGCAGAGTTTTTTAAACTGTGGTCCACGGACCAAGAGGGGTACGCAAAGGATATGGCGGGGGTCCGTGACAGCATTCTGAAAAATTCATTAATGATTAACACTGCATGTTTTTTTTCAAATTCATACACTAGGCCCTACTTAGGCCTATAGTATGCCTGTAACTGAATGATCCGTACGGGTCCGCTTGGGTATTCGATCACACCGGTATTGTGACGCTGCTGGCACTGGCGTAAATTTGTCTAAAATATTGGACAAATATGGGGGGGCGATTTGGTTATTCATTCTACATTTTGTTGCACTGGGTGTAGGCCTAAAGTCCATCTCACTTAAATTGGGGGACACGTGCCCGGCTGCCGCCCATCCAGAGTCTACGCCTATGGCTGCTGGTAGTTTTGCGTACTAGGCCTACTGCAGCGACGTATGGTAGCCTATCTGGATATTTATAAAGCGCCTCTCACAATGAGAACTACTCAGTTTGTGAGCCTGACGGAAAAAGAAGACTTTAAACAATGAACAACAGATCGAGAAAGAGAACCCCCAGTAAGTGCACTAAGTGGGTCCCTCGCCGGGAGGGAAGGAATGGGCCCGAGACAGCGAAGGATGGAGACTGAGCCAGAGCAGACCTCAGCCGGGGAACGAACAGATCAAGCCGGTTCAAAGAGCGTAGGGGTCGATGAGAAGAAGCAGAGCTAGGTTTGTGCATCAGGTCACAAAGGCAGGCTGGAGCTAAGCCCTATTGCACATTAGAGACATTGCAAGTGTTAGGATTTTGAAGTGGATACGAGCGGAAACAGGAAGCCAATGCAAGACATCAGCCAAGTTAATAGAGATGGAGGAAAACCGAGAGCGATAAGACGTGTGGTCACGTTACATGTCTAGTCTAATAAAACGTGTGCGTTTTAATAAAATTTAATAAATAATTTGTGCTTATCGACTGTTAACCAACCATCATTTCTGCACCCAAGGTAAGCGCGATGTAGCCTATTTGTAATATGCTGGTCTATTTCCTGATTGAGTCAAATCTGGACTTGTAGAAATTTTTGGAATTCGCCTGATTTTAGCCTTTAAATGAACGATAATACAGAGTTTTTGCAAAGCATATCCCTATTTCGTTCACGTTAGCTGTAATATCCTAACTATAGGGCCTATATGACTTTGCTGTTTGTAGTAGGGTATGGATAACTTTTTGAAACGTAAGAAAACAGTGCTTATCGAAAATAGCACCAAGAATTAACAGTTTGTGCAAAGCAAGCTTACGTCTTTGGCGAAACCATGTTATTGATTTATTTTAAAATGACCGTGTTCCATAATTACTGCAAGAAGTTAATAACAATTTATTTTTGCAGTGTTACCGGTACTTTCTATTTTATAATAGTCCTCAGCGTCATAAGCAAGCTTGTATTGTGGAAATAGTTTGCGCACCTGTTATCTTGATTAAATTTTAAGTAATCGTAATCTCCAAACTTCTAAAGCGCCACTCGAAGGCCAGTTCACGAGCGCTATGTCAGATCAGAGGGGGTTTCCAGGGAGTAGTCCAAAAGAGGTCCGAGTCCGGTTTCCAGAAGGCCAAACCAGATCAGAGGGGGTTTCCAGAGAGTGGTCCAAAAGAGGTCCGAGTCCGATTTCCAGGAGGCCAAACCAAATCAAAGGGGGTTCCAGAGAGTATTCCAAAACAGGTCCAAGTCCGATTTCCAGGGTACCAGATCAGGAGTTTCCAGAGAGTGGTCCAAAAGAGGTCCAAGTCCGATTTCCAGGAGGCCAAACTAAATCAAGGGGGGTTTCCAGAGAGTAGTCCAAAAGAAATCCAAGTCCAATTTCCAGGGCACCAGATCAGGAGTTTCCAGAGAGTGGTCCAAAAGAGGTCCAAGTCCGATTTCCAGGGTACCAGATCAGGAGAGGCAGAGCAGAAGGCGGTTGTCGTTTACGACGAGAATAATTGGAAGGTAAACTGCTGACCAATCAGCAGTGATGGGCACTAAACTATTTTTTCTTAGTTAAACTAAAACTATTTTCCAACTAAAATAAAATAGTTTAACTAAAGTTGGCAACTGTTTTTGGAAATTAGTTAACTAAACTAAAAAAAAGTAGTTAAACTTTTTCCAACTTTTTTCCAACTTTTTAAGAAAAACATTTTCACAATAACAGAGGTTAAGTGAACTGTAATAATGCAGAGCGTCAATGACAATTTCACCTTCAAACTATGCAATGTGCACTGTTGTAGCATACAGTTACAGGCGTACTGCAAGTAGTGTATGAATTTGAAAACACAGGCTGTTAATGCTAAAATCATGCAGTTTTAAAATGTTTTTTGTTAACAGTGTTCAATATTCATTGTGGAAAAATAGTTAAACTTTTCAGTTAGCAACTAAATTTTTTTAGTTAAACTATGGTTTTAACTAAACTATTTTATTTTAGTCAGGGCCGGCGCCAGAGTATTTGGCACCCTAGGCGAACCTGTCCCACTGCGCCCCCGGTAAGTGCGATAACTAATTACTATTAAATTAACTAAGTTATATTAACTTAGTTAATTTAATTCGTGTGTTAAGGTTATATTAACCTTCACACAGGAATGCAGCCGAATGCTGCATCTTTAATTTAGTATCGTCGTTCATTATAATCATCTACGAATCATTATTAGGGCCTACTCCTAAATAAAACAAAAATATGGCACTTAATAATTTTTTAATTTAAAATTTAACCATAATTAAAGTAGGCTTAATAGTCTGAAAACTGCATTAGCTGTGCAGCCTATGCTGTAGGGTCTAATACGTTTAATGGGAATAATATTAAAAATGTAAATATTAAATGAGACAGTGCACATTTTCATTTAAACACTTTGTAACTCCTATAGCTTCGTATACTAAGTCCTAGTCCTACCTACGTACGAAGTCTATACAAATATAATGTAATTTCAAAATTTTATTTTTAGCGCTTTCTCTTTAGCAAGTGTAGAAACGAGTTCCATCAGTTCAATGTCTCCAGCAATATCATGTTCAATTGATAAGGTAGCTAGTCAAACAAGTCTTTCTTGCAGCATTGAGGTTCTCAAATATGTTTTTATCAACTTGAGCTTCGAGCCACTATAGCCACAGAAGCTTAAAGTGTCAAGAGGATTCGCGATCGACGCAGTGACAGTACTGTGTTTGGGACACTATCTGTTAGTTTATTTTTCAATATAAATAAAGTTTAGCAGGCGTATACAAAACTATAGGCCTGCATCCTGTGGTGATGTAGCCTACATCTGGAAATGGCTTGCAGTTCACAATTCAGATCAACTGCATCAATATCTTTGGAGTCTCCATATTGCAAAGCTTGCTCGAGGTTCAAGCAATGACCCGTAATTTCCCTTCTGATTTTATTCTGCAAACTGTGAAAATCATAGAGGAAACCAAACACCGAACCAATCTCTAGCATCAGCGTGAGAACTTAAGCTATAGGCCCAGGGGCGTCTACACCATGGAAACCTTGTATCAAATGCTCCGTCCAAGAAATAGGGGGACCCGGGGAAGATCTGTAGTGTATGTGCCATCATTGACGGGGGAAAGAAGGGGAGGGAGAAAAGGAGGTAAGGCAGAGGAAGTTGCTCCAATCATAGGCGTAATTTGTGGGGGGTACGAGGGGTACCCGTACCCCCCACTTTTTGGACTGGGGGTACTGTACCCCCCACTTTTTAAACAATGCCAATCAATATTTTATTATTGTGCCTTCCCAGAGAACATAATCTCCGCCAAAAGTATTAAAGTGCTTAGATATAGGCCTACAGGTAAATTGAGAGCCAAAATTAATGAGAATACTGGTAGGAATATGTTCAAAATGGTTATCATGCGAAAAACGAAAGTGGAGAAGAAATTGGTACCCTCCACTTTTTAGACCAAGGTACTGGTACCCCTCACTTCTTAGGCTAAAGTTACGCCTCTGGCTCCAATGACTTTAATTAGGGGGGATAGACGCCCCTGGGTAGGCCTACAGTTGTGGGTCTGACATGCAATATTGACGTTTCTTATTTTCGTATAATTAATTTATTAATAAACGGTAGCAAAACGGGGCAATGTTTAAGAAAATATTTCTGTATCATGTAGCTTTTCTGTCGCCCCCAGAAATGTGCCGCCCTAGGCGGCCGCCTAGTTCGCCTAGTGGTTAAACCGGCCCTGATTTTAGTTAAACTTCATCCTTAACTAAAAGAATTTAGTTAAACTAAAAGTTAGCAACTTTTTAGTTAACTATTGCCCATCACTGCCAATCAGCATTTTCCAATCAGCATTTTACCCCTTGCCAATCAGCAAATCAGCAATCAGCAAAATCAGCATTTTACCCGTGCCCCCCTATTGTTGATTGACCGCAGGCGGGCGAAAGTGAAATATTACCGAATTATTATTTAAATCTCGAGATATCACTGCAGCCTATGATAAAATAGTAATATCAGGTACATATGGAATCGAACTTATTTGAAGACTTTTGTAGAAACTGTAAACTTACCTTAAAACGACGAAATCTCTGCTGTAACAAATATTTGCGAGTTGACCCGTGCTTCTTCTTGTTTCGACCATTTTCGCCTCAAATATGCCTGAAGAAAGAGCAAAGTAACTTCCCACAGAATCTAAAACTGAAAGGCCGTGTAATATGTTCTATTCATTAGTCGAACGAGAATCGCCTGAATTTTCGAAAGACTGATGAACAATGTCTACAATTGCCTCGTCACAAATAGACTTAAATAGGTCTACCCAAACTACGGAAATTCAAATGTCTCGTGTTGACACAGAAGTTAACAAATTGCATTAGCATTTAGTAGGCCCAATGTGGAGCTTTATTCGATAATTTATGTAGCGCCTTTAGAAACAACTCGTTGCCTTTCCTACATACAACAATGGCCTTACCGTAGATTTCTTGATGACTTGGTATTACTTTTTTTTATTCCGGATATTTCTATAGCGCCTCTCGAAGTCAACCACTACTCAGAGGCGCTCCCGACTACAGCATTTGATACTGTGTCGGAATTTTCACGTCGAAGCGCCACGAGCAATTGCGAGTGAAGGACTTGCCCAAGGTCCGTACGCAGCGGCTAGAGTGGGATTCGAACCTGCAACCCTCCGGTCACAAGGCGCCGAACTTACCACTGAGCCACCACGCCCCACGGAGGCCAAACCAAATCAATCGCATAATTCCGTTACTCCTGTTAGGCCTTAAGTCATGTCTTTCGGATCATCTTAACAAAATTTGGCTTCCCATTTAAAACATTCTCCAAATTTCTGTCCGCACACTCAGTCTACTTAAATGACAATGATTCATCCAAGTAGGCTAATTGCTAACGTCTTGGCCCTCTTTTGTAGGCCTATACCACACCATTAGGTACATTGCCTGTCATTAATTCAGCAGGGTATCATTTTTTATGCGGATGATACTCAAATTTACATTTAGTTTAACGGTGGATCTTGTAAATCAGTTGTGCAACTGTTTTCCCCTATCTGTGTGGAGGCACAGTCTTGGATGACGACCCAGTAGGCCTAAATACTCGGTAAATTAAGACGTCAACAATTTCATTCTGCTGCTGGATATTCCACAACATCTCAAAATGTGTGAATAGTTTAAATAGTTGGAACTGAGAGCCTCACGTGTTGAGTTGTGATTCTGCTCCTAACCTTTATGTTGCTTTAACTCCACTGTGCCCGTTACAAGCGCTGTCAGTGATAGTTGCAAATCGTCATTCATGCTTCTTTATGACTTATGTAGAATCGGACGTCATATACCTATGTCTGCTAGGATATCTCTGCAAATGCAATCGCCTGAATTTACTGTAATTCGATTCTTAAAGATAACGCAAAGTCGAATGTGCAGAGCCCTAGATGGTTCAGAACTCTTTGACCAGAGTCGTAATTAATAAATTGAGGTACGAGCATACAACCTTCTATGTTACGTTGACTTCCTGTTCAGCAATGGGGATCATGGTTTATAAAAAAAACATTCTGGCCACCAACGGTATTTAAAATAAGTCCTTATTCTGCAATCTCATCAAACGACAAAGTCATCTGATTGTCTATCTTTGGTTATGTCTAAAACTGGAATTGTGCTGGGTGACATCTTTTTCGGTTTGCTTATACACCTTATATATAGGCCTAGGCCTAGGGCTGATTTAGCTTTGATGCGCCATCAGAGCATCATAGGCCTACAGCGGCGCTGTAGAAGTTAGGCGCCCTACTAATTACTTCTACTAATGGTCTCCGATAAGACCGTTGTTGATCAGGACAGTGGTTTTCAGGCTTTACTTATATTGTACCACCAGGTAAAAAAAATCGAATGTTGGCGTATAACCAGGAGAGGTCAGATCAAAACAACAGACGAGCGTGGACTGAGAAATACAGCTAGTCAAAGAAAGATGGGCACAAACTCATAAAATTTAAAGAAAAAGAAGCGCGTGATGGACGTAGAATAGTGACTTCAATAGTCAATAGCTAATCAATAGTGTGAAAATTCTGTCTATTTAGGATTTGCCTGAAGTAAACAAACTTTGCTTTCGACGTTTAGGGTATGTGGAGCAGGCCTTCACATGCCATAACACATTGCCCGCAAGCACCTTCCCCGGGACAGGCAAGAGGGTAATTTCACGGCGGTTTTGCTGCAATTGCCTTTATTAAACAGAAATCTTCGGTGGTACAGTCAATCTAGGACTGGAAAGTAAACTCTATAGGCTACTTAATTATTTTTACATTTAATTTATTTAAATAATTCTTTTGAACTGTGTACATCATCAGTCAATCAGGGACAAGAATCCATTGGTTTGGTTCTAGGCATGTGCAAAACCCAGTAAATTTAGACTTTTCAGCAACTGCCCTGAAGACGAGAAGGACTTCACGTCATAATTTCTACTTCGTCGTCCTCCTTTCTGAGATCCCTTTCTCTTTGGAAGGTGAAAAGTGGGAGACGAAGCGATGACAGACAAGGATATCCGTCGTTCATTGAAAGCTTCGACTCATTTCCTTCCGATCTACCTTTGTAATTTTTCGGCTCATGAGGAGGGGGAACCTACAAAGCATCATCGTCACAAAAGTTTTAGTTTAAACACCGACTATGCGCATCTTTGCTCTCTCTCTATATATATATATGTATAGCTTCGCTGTTCTATAGCATAAACTTGTATGGATACGAATTTTTCTTCATGTAGATAAGTTATTAAGTAGTCTAGAAAATGTATGTTTAAACTGCAAGAGCCCTTTGAAGTTAATTATACCGGGTGGCCCATTAAAAACGTTCCCAAACTTTGTTAACCTGGCAATTAAACAATTTTAAAGTAAATTGAATCATAGTACATCAAACTAATCATAATTCATATTTGTACAACACGGCCAAAATTTAGCGCAAAATACTCAACAGTTTGAGAGAAATTGTTGTTAGAACTGTATGACCCATGGTCACAATTTTGCACAGTTGTTTTATGATGACGTTTTACGCGAACAAATGTTTAATTGATCCTCCGCCTTCTCTTGTAACGACCCTTAAACGCTGTCTCCGCTGTCCTATTGACTTCTGTATTTGTGTGTCGTCTAATAGAGACCATTTTGCTTCAATGACCAGCTTCAGTTCGGCAGTATTTAGAAACGGTTTTCTGCGACCAGCATACACATTGCAAGCTCCTTTCGGGCGTTCCATACATAGTAGTCTGCAAAGGATTTAGATCGGGAGAGTTTGGTGGCCAGGCATCACTGTGGATAAAATCAGGGGTGTTTGCTTGAAGAAATTACTGAGCCAATCTGCAACGATGTGAAGGAGCACTGTCTTGTTGAAAGATGTAATTGTCGTCAGGATAGAGTCTACGACATTGGGGAATGAGCTTATCGCGTAACAAGCCGTTTATACTTTGTCTTGACCAGTTTTTACGCGGATATTCCTGAACGATTCGCTTGCCTCGCCAACCCTTCTCAAATGATATCTTAATAACAGCGAGATCATCATTTGAAAACACCATGTTTTAATGTTTACTACTTCGAGGACTAGTTTAATCCAGATACTCTCGTTACTTCGCGGCGAAATAAATGACGTAGTTTTGTGCAAAATTTGGTAACAGGTATGACGTCATAACCTTGCCGCAGGGTGTGACATAATAAACGTACTCTCTTGAAATGTGACATTTGTGCACAGAAATAATTGCTTAACATTTTGGTATAAATTAAAATTTGATATCTCTGAAATTAGATCTTTGCCAGGTTAACAAAGTTTGGGAACGTTTTTAATGGGCCACCCGGTACATACGCCACTTGTATACGCTAACTCATGGAAACTGATGTAACACTTAAATTGGCTAGTATTTTGATATGTGATCGTTCAAGAAATACTACTTTGTCTGTCGGGTATCCCTTCCGGGTGAAGACTAACACTGAATTTGAGAGGGTAACAGTTTTTCTGCTACAGGATTGCTGCGCTCATGTTTTGTGGTACCACCGAAAGATCCTTAAATTCTTACGACTTACCTTCTAACCAGTTTCTGTGTAAACTGTTGTTATAAATGATATCTTCATAATATTAATGCTGATTATAAATAGGCTTACATAACAAGAACTAGATATAATCCAGGAACTAAAGCAGACGAGTAAAACGCACCTTCTTCAACAAGACGTCATCCCAATTGACGTCTTTAAAGAAATCGTGACATTGAATTTCCTTCGCGTCATCAGGACCAGAACCAAGTCTGAAATTCAAACAGTATAAATATTAAAGCTGTTCGTTATAATCTTATTAATATTAATAACATTTGTTTATATTTATTTAATTTCTAGGACCATGGACACCGCAAAGCCGTGCTGTACCACGACTGATATGAAGTTGATGTGCCGGATAGTTACTGCCAATGTAACTCCAAGCTCCCAATTATCGACCGTTACTAATTAATCACATTCCTGCAAACGAGAATCATAAAGTGTTTGCAAATTTATTTACCTGAGGCATGTGCGAATCAAAACGTAAGAGCACAAATTTATATATCATTATATGAAACAGCCTGACTTCTATAATGCACCCAGCAAATGTCACATTTTATGTTTATTTCTTTCAATTGTTTGCATAATAAGGTGCTTCTTTTTTTAGCGCAGACTCGTCAGTTGGATCTGAAATTTCAGAACCACATTTGTTCCAGCATGCCCAAGTGCAACCCATATAGGACCCATATCCCCAAATGGTACCCGTATAGAGCCCATATGGGGTCCACCTATTGTCCATGGAAAGGCTGGTAGGGTAATGGAAAATGCAGAAACATGCAATGATGTTTTTCGTACACGAAACTCGGAAGATTGTTATTTTATCTAATGTTTAATGGATATGCATTACAGATCTCCCTATATAGCTTCGTCCTCTGTAACTTCAAATCAATACACGCCATTGATAAGTAATATATTCAAGCCATTTGACGTTTCTTGTATCGTTTCAATGTAAATAGATTTTATGAGCAGCAGAATCGTTACTGAGAAGTGAAATTGTGAATTTCAGATTTACCTTTGCAGATAATTATTTGTTAAGAGACCTTTCAGTATCGATACAGCTTCTGGACTCAAGAATTCGTTAAATTTTGGCTCTGGAAACCCCGAGCGATCTAGGATCATGTCTAATTCTTGTGTGAACGGGAGCGAATTGTGGAGCATTTCGTACATCAGGATTCCAAGAGCCCACCAATCGACTGGTCGACCATGTGGAAGATCGAGATACGTCTATAAAAAGAGACACAAATGGAATCATTGCAGTTAAAACTTAACATGAACTCTTTCTATTTCAAAAAGTACACCGCACTTCATAAAATCATAAACTCGATGGCTTGACATTTTGTTGAGGAAACATGCTCCAGAATTAGCAAAAGGTTGAAATCGAAATTTAGGTAGGCCTAAACATTCCAGAACTGTGTTATGCAGTGCAAAATGAGACTTTCTGAAAATCAGTTATAGTTCTACGATGCAAGTATTTAGGTGCACGAAGAAATGGTTATCGTAAGAAAATAGAATGGTCTCTCATACAAAGAAAACCAATGGTAAAAACGCAAGTAAGTGCAAATACGGGTAGAAATTAACCTCTGGTGAGAGATAGCCGACCGTTCCAACGTAGTGCGGTTTTGCGACGTAGTTTCCTGGGCTGACATCTTCAATGCATAGTCCGTAATCCACGAGTCTGATGTGACCTTGGCGATCAAGCATTATATTCTCCAGCTGAGAAGCAATCATCAGTTAGTACACGTAAAATTATTGCGAAGTTCAGTTGCTTAGAAATGTGTTTCAAGTACAAATACAATATGTGTATCGAAGATATTCATGGGTGTATATCACAGCAGTTCCTTAGCCATAGCAACATTTCAAATGTTCACATCATCACGTTTTAAATGCTCGGAGTTCAAGGCTGAGAAAAGAATATAATAGGCCTAATAAATGACCCATGCTAAAGAAGTAGAGAATTAGACTGTGAAACTGGGGAATAGGCTATATTCGTGTATGCTGACATTTCCAAAGCGTCTTTCGAAAAAGCAAAATATCAAATAGAGAAAGAAGACTCATATTTTGGATGCATTGAAGCCTGTGTTTTCTAGTCGATACTAAGCAGTCACTTGTATGATTAAAATCTGTTATTCGCTGATGTTAGGCGCTAAAATGCTGTTTGTCTGCATGAAAGTCGTTTGAACATTTTCGTGCATTTGGTGTTATTATAAACGAACCTCTCCCTCGTGAAGCATTTGCGTGTTAGTTCACCACGAATGTTTCTGCTAGTGAAGATCTCCATTGCCACGTCGCCTTTCTTACCAAGTGCTAGTTCTCTTATTAATCGTTAGAGAGCGCATGCGTTCATCTTCACTTGTGTACAGCTGAACCAAGAACGCGTCCGTTACTACGTCCTTCCATTACTAAATTATTGAAATTATATAGGTATTAATAATCATATATTATACATTATAATGATGTTTATATATTATATAGGTATTAATGTTCCTATTATTATGGTATGAGGGATGATTATTCCAAGCAGCAACCTTGAGATCAATGTAGACGATGTGGCGTCGATGCAATTCTGAAAGAGCGATGATGATCTCAGAGCTGTAAAACCGGACAGACGACTCGGGAAGAGGAAAGGTTGTCAGCAGAGTCCAGAGATCGCCTCCTTCCAGATATTCCATCACAAGACAGTATCCGTTGTTTATATGGAAAGCATAATGCAAGCCCTGAAAAAAGTGGTGCAGACTAGTTCTACTCATTTAACAAGCCAACTAGACCTTTTTTGAAAAAGAGCAACATGTTTATTTTCTCCAATCTATTTTAAAAGCGCTACGGTGTTGCGTAGGTTATATTGAAACTTGCACCTATAGGTGCACGTTTCAATATAGCCTACGCAACACAGTAGCGCTTAATAATAATGAAGAAATAAAGCAGTGTGTTTGTGGACTGATATATATATATACATATATATACATATATATATTATACATATATACGCTTATCAGTTCATTCTTGGGACCTAAACCCTTCCAATGGAATAGTTTCTGGCAAATAGATTCGTGGGTTTAAATTGAGATCATCAAGACATATTTGTATATGCTTACGACACTTCGTTTTTTCTACTAGTAATGTACTATAATTACTACTGTGGCGCACGGTAGATCTAATTTCCTTCATAGGTCCAGAAACTTATTCCTCCGTAGGCAGTTTCCGCGTCTCCTTGCGTAACACCAGCAATAACACCAAGCAGACTATACTTACAACTAGGAATGGATGATTATTTTGCTGCAATATTTTTCTTTCTTTTTCAATTGTTCGTAAACGCTGAAAAATGCAAAGTGGTTTGAGTTCAAAAGGGCAGTTCTAACAGGCTGAAGTCCCTAAATAGGCCCTGTAAAGATTGAATAACATTACATCGTAATCGTAAGCTCCACATTCTAAAGCGCTACTATAAAGCTAAGCGTAGGGCACCAGCTTATTCACGAGCTCTGCTATGACGTCAGTGTTACATAATCTACTTCTGTTGTGCAGCTTTGTCAACGTTCATCGAGTAAAAGTGATCTACAACAACGAAGCTTCGTATCCTCGAATGTTTCCTTTTCATGACAAAATCTCTTTAAAGTTTAAACTGATAATTAAATTAAAGACCTTACAATATGAAAGCAAACATTTTCTGTGGTAGTCTACTGAAACTAGTGGAATTTTCACATACTTAATAGTCATGTTTTTAAACACGACAAAAATCAGTTTGTTTTACACTATAGTAGATGTGATTGACAACATTGTAAAGATTTGGACTTACGCTTAATGAAAAGCCTTGGCTGACTTTTAGTACTTTTATTGCCAGTAATTCCGCAGACGATCTATGTCTGGCTAAAAAGACTTTTCCGTAACCTCCGTTTCCAAGCAGTCGTCCAATATCGAAATCGCCAATTGCCTAAAATATCAGAGTCAGTAATGCGCAGGGCTGTATTGGTAAAATTAGAGGTGAGTACACGCTATGCCTATCGGTTAGTTTTCGGAAACTAATTATAGGATTTGGACGGCGGCGGAATGACGTGGGAAGAGGCTGAGAAGACTGCGGAGGACAGAGTCTGTCAGAGTGGAGTGAAGGAGCTGTGTCGCCCGATGCGCTGTCAGCGCGTTGAAGGACTAAGGTCTAAGGTAAATTAGAGGTGACTATACGCTAACGGTTAGTTTTCCAACTTTTCCAAAACTAATTGGAGGTGAGTACAAATAGTTTGTGAGGTAGGCTAAGTATACGGTCTCTAGAGGTGAGTACACGCTGTATATGTGTACCGGTATGTGTATTCGTTTAATTCACGAGATAAAGCTTTGCTGGCAATAGCGCAGCAAATTACAGCTTGGAGCAGGGAAGATTCTAAGTGTCTTGGCAAGGCCTACGGGAGCTCCTAATTAAGTGTCTTCAAGTGTCTTCTAGAGTTTAATTGTATACCCGCGTAGGCTATAGCCTACCCTCGACTATAGCCCTGGTAATGCGATTCATATAACGTCCCTTCAAGCTATTTAATCACAGTCTGCATCCAGAAAAACAGGTCTTTAATTTTCTAAAAGGTCATATTAATCTCCGCTCATAGAGCGAATTATTACAACGAACTGAAGGTTAATAGGCTTACCAACCTCTACAGAACATGTACCAATGATATTCAAACGCATGGCGGCTAAAACGCTGAATTCCTTGTGCAGTCTGGGGAAGGTTTTGGACTGGAGCTTAGAAATACAATTTTTTGCAAGCATACCGTACTTTAAATGTAATTGATGCTTTAAGGGGTTCTGCCTCTTGGGCAAAATAAATAAAATTTGCAAAGAATGGATCTACTTTTAATTTTAGTCGTGTTTCGAAGTTGATAATGATTACAAAAGTCACTTTTGAAGAGATACAATATTTCACACATTTTCCATAAGTTTATCAAAATTGTATCTTATCCGAAGATAATTATTCATGTCACTTACTGGTTTGCTGTTTTCACACTCCTTCGACTCCTTTAATGCTTGCATACGAAGTCGCTTTGCTTTCTCTTCCCTACAAATTACATTTACTTTGACCTTGTAGCAACGTAACATGTTAGGCCTAATTATAAATTATCTACAGAGCGAACATTTGGAAATTACAAACTTTCTGTTCTGACTGGTTTAATAAAGAAAGTAAGCCTAACATAAAGCCAATCAACATGGCTATGTAATGATCATCCGACTCTCTCTCTTTCTTCGTACTTCATTCACTTGCCATGCGTAACTATGTTTAAACTCTTCTCATCATAGTATGTTGCTTATCTGTTTAGTTTTAGTTGGCGACACAAGATTACGAATGCGTTTCTCACTGTTAATGTTGAGGCAGCGTATAATATAGGCTCGTGTATTGGCCTGTCGGGTGCATTTTAAAGTAAAGCTTGTCTTTTTAATTGTAAATTAGGCCTTAATTTCTTTCCTGATCTGGATTTTTTTTATTTTCTGTCTTGTTTTCTGAATCTCGGTAGAATACCAAGAAACTAATTACAATGGTCGAGATCAAAACGTAGGCGAACGGATAAAACTGTTTTCTGCGTCGGTCAGTAACACAAGGACCTATATCTAAATGAATCGATATTTGGAACGAGCCAACACTCACGTTTAGAGTTCTATAGCCTCTTCATGGTTGCAACTAAGCTTATATATATATAGCCGATTACGGACTGTGTATACGTTTTTGGCGATGAGTAATTGTAATTGTAAACTCTTCCAAGGAAGCTCATCAGCCGTGCTCCCGGCCTGATAAACAAGACACAGTCGAATAGAATAATTTTTAGCCGCTTGCGGAATAGAGAGGAATAGCGTGCATAGAATACATAGAGTAAAATGAACTAGTACAGAAAAGAATTTACGAAGAATATTCATGATGGACGGATAGACGACGCCTTCAGTCTCTTTTATATAACCGTAATCTCAAAATGTATATATTCACGATGTAACTGGCATGAACCTGGAAGAACTAACGGAACTGATTTCGAATAGGAAGCAATGGAGAATGTTTATCATGACGATCGCTAGAGCTCAAAGAGTTGACAGCACAAGGTGACAAGGTGAATCTCAAAATTTCTAAAGCGCCACTCGAAGACCAAGCGCAGGGCACCATGCATATGTAGGCCTAGTTGTGCAGAGTCAACATCGAGATTTCCGTAACAGTTCATTACTTACACTATTTGTATTCTAAAAATATGTGCATGACTTGTGTTAAAACGGTGTACACTTTTTTTAAAGAATTATTGTCTACTTTTATTATAAAGCAGAGTTGATTTTCAACTATTATATAAAAATACGCACCCTCCTCACAAGTAGGCCTATGTCCATGAACATTCACCCATAGCCTATTCCCATATGGATGGGAATATGGGCCACCCAGCAGCATTTCTGCTTCCTTCCCAAAAATTTGCGCTACATAAGGTTCTGCACAAACATCTTCGGGAGCCCATGTCTAAGAATTGAATTTTAGACACAACTTTACATTCTTTACTTAATCATCAAATTGCGTTCCTGGTTTAACACATAAGTGAATAACGTAGGCCACTATTTTCGTAATAAACGAATATTTAACTAACGTGATCAGTTCTTGTACTGCTTCGTATTTTAATTCTTTCATTTTTGTTGCTCTTGTTTGGCGACAATCTTTATATCTTCTACAAATAATATAAAATGCATTGCTATTATCTTCTGAGTATATTTTCACATACTGTAGAACATTTTATATTTATTCACGCATTGCGCTTTTATCACGTATCCGATTTTGGTTTTGTAGATGAACGCATATAGGCCTACAATGCAGCAATGCCTCAATTGCTAGAACTTAGTGTTTTGTTTAAGATTTACACAACGGAGAATTCTGCGGTTTATTCGATTTTGTTTGATTGCACTTTCTTTTTTTGCTTTTGGTCACATTTGATCGAAGTCTGACGTCCATTTGTTTGTCTTTCAATCTATTCAGTGGGTTGACTAGTTATCATATGAATCTCGAAGCTCGTTCTATGCCTAAAGAGCCAGGTTGCTCTATGTATTGCTTTCTATTCAAAATTTCTTAAATCTATTCAGTAACCGTATCCTCGCAATCCTGAACTGCACTTTTTCCAATATTATTTTGATGCGTTTCCGTCGTGCGGTTTCATTTATAGCAGTTGCGTGTAACCTAACCTTTTTGTAAATAACACCTGAGCTTAAATATCGACCATGTGCGAATTGAAAAACAAAGTTTTATATTTGCTTAAAATACTAGTGTTAAATTAGATAATCTTACTGGGCTCAGATTTTTCAATTATAAGCCAAACGCATACAAAGTTAGCGTTAAGCATGCCATAGTTAACAATAAACGGCGCCAAAATTATTTGAGCAAAACTTGAGACAATCTTATAACTTACCTTAGAAGAATGGTATCCCTGTCACAGTTGGTTCTTGCTGATTGACAGGTGCTCTTCCTTATCTTGTCCATTTTGAGATTCGATTAACAGATTAACTCGAACCCTTATTACTCAGTATAATTAAGATAAATCAAAAGACTTCGTCTGAGTTGTGCATAGATTGTCCGATATCCTTTCAAATGAAATGTAGCTCCCGATTCTATATCGTTCTACATTAAATGGAACTTCCGGGAGTTGGACATTCCTTCGCTATGATAGGCCACAGAAGTTGCACGTGATCACTACTGAACCTACTCTTTGGCATTGCCACTTTGTAATTTTGCGCTATATCTATCCCGCAGATAGGCCTATAATGAAATCAAACTATAGAAATTAGTCGCTTTAGACCATTTAATTATTTTTAATATTACTGGTTTACTAAAAGTAAGGTATTCATTATTAGACAAATTCATCAAGTTGTTGGACCATTGTTTGTATAGGCCTACACATGAATCAACTCTTTATTGTTATAGGCCTACTTTAAAACCCCTTCGGCAAGTGCGAAGTAGCTTCGGAAGGTATTTAGATTTTAAACATGTGAATTATTTTACAGTCACTAAAAATAAATGTCTAACATTGGTGACTACATGCATCTCTTGACGACAGCGATCCATTTGCAACATATGCTGTCATCTCAAGTTTTCATTTCATGAAACAAGATTGCTAGAATGTCAGGCTTCAAATCTCCACCAGCAGTTCTTTTCTTCAATGAGACAATGCACCCGAGTGACGGCTGGTAATAGATGCTGCGGTCTAACAACGCAGTGTTGAGGACAGTAAGAAACGAGGTGAAATGATCAGTCGTTGTTTCAATATTTATTATTTATAATGATTTTATTATTATTTATTATTATTTATGGTATATGATTCTTCTTGTTGCGGCATCGGGATCTGGGGGCTATGTATTTTGCATGACCTGTATGAACACAGCTTAATTGTTGTCAGTTACAATCTCTTAATTTATGGTTGGCCTGGCCTGATTATAGGCTCCTTTATTTGTCTACGTTCATGAATCGCCAATGAATTAAAGCACTGTTGTTTTCTTATTAGGTCACAACTTTTAGCTTCCTGTGCTCGTTGTTCCGAGATTTCAATTCTTTGTTTCTGGTTGTTTCCCATTACGTTGTTTATCTTTCTATTGTATTCTGTTATTGTCTCTAATGTTTGCCAACAGTGGCAGAGGCACCTGTGTTATTGTGCATCGCGGCATTTTGAAATCAATCTTCGTTCATCTGACCAATCGCCATTGAAATATCGTCTTTCTGATCGTCTTTGATTGTGCCACAAACAAAAACTCTTCTTGGCGAATGAGCTTTACGATTGCTGGACCTAAATATTTAAATGTTTTCCTATCTGATCTCTCCGTTCTGCTCAGTATTTTGTGTCTTTTCGGTCTCTAATTAAGACTCACCTTTTTAATTGGGTTGTCCACTATAGACTGCCTCTCTATTTCAACCAACTGACCTTTTGCATATTGCCCTGACTGCGCTTGATTTAGGTGCATCATCGGTTGATGCTCTTTTCATTATACACCGGCGATATTAAAGTTGCTAGTTACAACTACAAGATATAGTTCAAGATTTTTGTGCCACTCGCGCCAGCTAGCGGATCTAGCCATAAATGAGTACAGCGACTGTTCACTGTTAATAGGACGATCAGGTAACGAGAAGAAGCATAAGCCGTTAGCACTGATTCGTTGAGAATGAGAAAATAAATTCGTTTACAATAATGGCCGCTTTAAACGCTAACGGCTGCTCTAAGTTCTTGTACATGAACATATGAAAATGTTGTAAGATGACTTAAGCGTAAGCAATTACACCGAAACACTAACTTTATTTATTTACATAAGGTAAAATAAAAACTTGAGAGCATTATAAGTGGCCACGTTTATGTGCCATTGTTTGACTGCGTCGATACTTCCTTTGGAATGTGAATTGCGATAAACAGTAGGTCAATTAGTTCAGATAAGGTTCTTCAATTATTGTGCTCTGCCTTTGAAGGTTGACGCTGATTGTTGAAGACTGGACTTCTAAGAGAATTAAACATTCGTAGTTGTAAGAATAATTATCAAACAATGAAAGAAGTAGAACAACACAAATCCATAAGCCCCATGCAGTCCGTTCTTTATTTAAATCGATTTTATCGATGAATGATTGTCATAACAACAGATCAATTAGAGATTCTGTAAAGTCAACTTTGGTGAACAGCGCGACTTCAAAGAAAACAATTACTATTGGCCTAAACATTGATTGCTCCATTTTAGGCTTATTCATATTTACATAGAATTTACGCAGTGTAATCAGATAGGCACTAGGCCTATGATAGGAGCGCACACGATTAATTAAAATATGCGTATAGGCCTATGCTTGTTGCATTTTAAGTAGGTTTAATAAGCAGACGACATTTCTTCAAATGAGACCATGATAATAATTGATTTTTATGTCGATTTTGAAATCGATTTTTTTTTAAATAATTGCAATGTTTGGAGATTATGTTACGCTTGGTTTTATCAACATCTGACTAATATAGCAATGAACCCAACCAGAGAAAACTTTCATCTTCAGAATAATGTTTTCGCCCTTCTATTACAGCATCGCACCAGATGACAGATTCCAAGTGTTATATGAGGAATATTTCATTAATTGAACAATTACCAGTATCCACTCATTGCCAATTATATATCTTTCGTTACAAGATGGTGACTCTAATTATCAGTGCCTCTAAGGAGTCTACGAGCTATGTATTCATGAGAAACAGTTCTTATATGGGGTATAACGTCTCTTGGTTAAAGTACAGACAACCTTTTTTGGTATGACTTAACAATAAATTTGCAAATACCGCATGACCCTACAACGATTCAACATCCAACTGCTTTTGCTAAGCAGATTGTAAAATAAACAGAGAGCGAGTGTCGCAGATGCCGCATCGGGATTTAACCTGATACGCAGAGATAAGACGGTGCACGCAGTTGTCGTAGAGCCACAAAGCACCTCCGAATCACCCCGTCTATCGCCGTCTATGAACATCGGAAGGATTCAAGCTGTTCATAGTCTGTAGATATTTACTGCCGAAGGGGTTGCTGTGTGAAAGCCCCGCCTCCTCTGATTGCCGGTTTTCTTCGCCGGGTCTTTGTTATTCTGCGCATCTGGAGACTCGGCGCAGTCTATCAGGCAGGCAGATCACGTAGAACATCAAGCCGTGACGACAGGGACACCTGTCCCTCGACAGCGATTCCTCTTGCCCGTCCTAGCCCTTGCTCCACTGTCCTGCAGACCGAAGGCACGGCTCTCCGATCGTAAAGGCATACCGATTGGCTCCAATTAAAGCCGTCGCTTTTTCTTTTGATTCATCGCCGCGGGAATAAATTCATTACGAAGCGGAAAAATATCCGACTATTTAAACCTCGCTATAGGCAAACTGTCGTCGTAAAGACAAGAAATGTTCTTTCTTACTTTAGAACTTCATAAATGTATCAACCAAATATACAAGATTTCTTGACTGCTAAGCGCGATACGTCTCTCAAATTCCGAGCAATCCGTTTTTTTCATGACCTCACCTCCAAAATGCACTGCGCATTATAACCGTGGTGGTGAAACTGCATCACTTACTAAGGATCTGTCACCAATAGCAAACTCATAGCCTGGATGTTGCTTGAGTCTAAATCGCAGACAATTGTCAATATTATTGTGACTTCAGGTTAGCGGAAATTTGAGTAAAACCATTGGATGAGTTGCCATCCTATCCAGAGGCGTAGCTAGGGGGAGCGCAGGGGAGCGATCGCTCCCCCTGAGACCATTTTCCAAAATGTGGGGCATTTTTCACAGTTTAGTTTAGGTACTGTCTCACATAAAAAGTTTACAACCGGAAGTTTATTTATTTATCTTAGCATCGCCTAAGCGGTCTCATTCGTCTGCTTTTTATAGCAAAATAAAACATTAAACTAGGTCCTAATTGAAAATCAAGTAGGCCTACTTTGATCTGGAAACTGAATTCAAATTCTGGCAGTTTACCTCGTCTTTCAACATTAAAAGAAGAACAATGCAATCGTATGGAATCTTTCGCGTTCCCTCTAAAAAGACTTTGCGATACCAGATGGGCGTTCAGCAAATTATCAGGAGATGCACTCTTGCAGAATTTAGGCTACCTGCACTAATAGTTGCCCTTCAAAGAATCGTGGATGGTAAGATTAAAAACTCAACAGTTGGTTGAGGCAGAGGGTATTCTTGTAACACTTGATACGTTCAAATTCTTAGTTCTTTTGATATTCTTCTTAAAAGTGTCACTTTAAAGTGACAGACAAGGCTTTCAGTTCATCCATATATTTACACAGAAGTAGTTCTGGTAGCAGCTTCTCATTTGATTCAACTTTTTGAAAACGATATGAAAAACATGTGAAATGAATTTGAGTCTAAGTTTGAACGGATTGAGAATGAAGCAAACTGAGCTGGCTCAAAAATGTGATATTAGGCCCCTACTAGGCCTACTGACTATAAGCAAAATAGAGTTCGTAAAAGAAAGAGATTCCATGAGGAAATGTCAGTGGATGACCCAAAATATTCATGGTTGAAACCTACATAGTGTCACTAGATTGTGTCATAAATTGCACAGCTAGGCCCTAAAAGATTTAAGCATTTTACAAATGTGGCGTCTAAATTTAGTTGTTTAGATCCAAGGCATTTTAGCAATATGAATGCCGATAATGCATCCAAATTAGAATCTTTTAGGACCTAGTTTAATGTTTTATTTTGCTATAAAAAGCAGACGAATGAGACCGCTTAGGCGATGCTAAGATAAATAAATAAACTTCCGGTTGTAAACCTACTGTTTATCGCAATTCACATTCCAAAGGAAGTATCGACGCAGTCAAACAATGGCACATAAACGTGGCCACTTATAATGCTCTCAAGTTTTTATTTTACCTTATGTAAATAAATAAAGTTAGTGTTTCGGTGTAATTGCTTACGCTTAAGTCATCTTACAACATTTTCATATGTTCATGTACAAGAACTTAGAGCAGCCGTTAGCGTTTAAAGCGGCCATTATTGTAAACGAATTTATTTTCTCATTCTCAACGAATCAGTGCTAACGGCTTATGCTTCTTCTCGTTACCTGATCGTCCTATTAACAGTGAACAGTCGCTGTACTCATTTATGGCTAGATCCGCTAGCTGGCACAATAACATGTATACTCAGATGTCATCGAAAGACGAAGTGAAATTGTGCAAGCGTTTCTTTCATTTAAATACATGTACAAGGAATTAAACAGTAAGTTATTATTAATAAGGAAAATTCCAGTGTCGAAGAAGTGACCATGAATAATTCACTAAGATTCATGATCGCCAATGACACGCGTTCCCATTTATCCTAGCCTGTCCACATTGTACCGCATTTTTCTGACCTTGCCAACAAACAGCGCTGGTGCGGAGCGATCTTTCAGCCGACTCACTGATAAAATCGTAGGTACGTTGTACATTGGGCGAGGACAGATTGTCTGGTTAAGCGTTGATTACGATTGAAAGACAATTCCTAGTGAAGTGGATCGATAACTATGCTAAAATTAGGCATAGACAAAAGGAGGCTGTTTTAATTAGTTTGTGTTTTTACTATATGTTATGTTACAGTATTTGGAAAAGAAAGAGAGAGAAAGAGAGAGAAAAAAAGAGAGAGAGAGAGGAGAGAGAGAGAGAGAGAGAGAAGATGAAGACGAGCCTTTCAACTAGCTTCTGATGTGTTATTTTAAAGCAGTTCTCTGCACCTTGCTCATCCATAGGCGCCGACTCCTTGCGAGCCTTGGGTGCGAATGCACCCAGAGAGAAAGTTCAGTGGGTGTCTGGCGCCCAGAAGAATTCGGACCTTAAATTCAAATATTTACAGCTAAGTAATCTCACAACTTGAGAAGTACAACTAAAACACAATACCCAACATTGCATGATCTTACAGTCACAGGCCGTACATAAATAATTTATTTATTTATTTATTATTTAAAAAATAATAACACTGGAACGTCGTCACCGATTTCCAATACTTTACCTAACCTATAGATAGTAACCTTTGACAAGAAAACAATTTTCTTTCTCCGAAAATTCGCTAAAACTCACCTACCTAATGACAGTGGGAAGGAGGAAGCGAGTGGGAGGACCCAGGCACCCATAGGCCCCTAGACAAAAGCAAAAGTCGGCACCTATGCCTGCATGGTCCGAAGCTTTGGAACTCGCTGTTGCCCTGCTCTGAGCGATCGTTCGGTTCTTTCGTTGTCTCTCAGGTCTAAAATTTAAGACTTAACCTCTTTCAATTCGATTTCCCACCATAGCTTGAAGCGACTATTGATTGAGCATTATGTTAACTAAACAACAGAGAACAATTCACCTTAGAGACGTACATCATAAATTATAGTAATGCAAGAAATCGAGAGAAGGCGTAGTGGCGCTTAGAACTTGGCAGCATTAAATGGTTTTCAACGATTGAAATGGAACGAGAAGTCGAGTTTATGATTTTCTCTTAATCAAAGTTAAAGCAGCGGCGACTTAGGTAAAGCTATCCAAGTAGCATCAGGCTCTTATGGAATTTCAAGACACATCGGTCCTAATGACATTCTAAGCCGCAAAGAGATTGCATTGGCATTTCATATAACACATATGATTCTGAGTAAACATCTGTGATTATAATTATACTGAAGATATGACAGATACATCCAATTGAAATTGCTCTACTTATTTATAGAACAGGTCTTAAGTTGAGCCTAAAACCATGACATTGACAGTGAACTAAGGGAACAGCATTCCCTAGATTGATATTAGAGCAGCCATACATTCAGGTCCATGCGTTTGTTGATGTCCTCTCAATCACTTTGAAAACATAACCTATATGTCGTGAACCTTTGTGATCTTTTCAAAATGATTTTTTTATTGTTTCGGATGAATCAGCTCCAATCTGCTTTCAACAACTGTTTCGACAACTGTGGCGCCTCCCTAAGCATGCATGTATGTATGTATGTATGTATGTATGTATGTATGTATGTATGTATGTATGTATGCATGTATGTATGCATGTGTATGTGTATGTATGTATGCATGTATGTATGTATCCATGTATGTATGTATGTATGTATGTATGTATGTATGTATGTATGTATGTATGTATGTATGTATGTATGTATGTATGTATGTATGTATGTATGTATGTATGCATGTGTGTGTATGTATGTATGTTTGTATGTATGTGTGTATGTGTGTATGTATGTATGTATGTATGTATGTATGTATGTATGTATGTATGTATGTATGTATGTATGTATGTATGTATGTATGCATGTGTATGTGTGTATGTATGTATGTTTGTATGTATGTATGTATGTATGTATGTATGTATGTATGTATGTATATATGTATGTGTGTATGTGTGTATGTATGTATGTATGTATGTATGTATGTATGTATGTATGTATGTATGTATTTGGTTATTTATGCTGTGAACCTCACAATGGCGCTCCAAGTCCTGCATCCTGGTCTCATCTTACGTTCGAACAGTGTTTGCTGCGAATGGCACTCGAACTGCAACAGGTAGAGCGATGCCATCCAGTGGTGCAGCGAAGGCGGTAGGCGCTGATGTCTCTCGACTACTCACTGTCGACTCGTCCATGGAGTGAGCACCAATGCGTAACGTATCTTCAGCTGACAACGCTCAACAAGTCTCCACTGTCTGTCCAATCAGCCGATGCCATCACTTGGCCGCCGCCGCTGTCGCCGCATCGGATGGCCTCAGCAGCTGGCTGGCGTCGACAAGCGATAAGCACCAGGCGAATGACAATGCTATATTAGGAAGCAGTTCGGAGCCACTGCAGCAGGTCTCTGCCTACTCTCAGCTAAAGACATCGTCAAGCTGTTGCCCGACGACATCTGCTGGACTTAAGGCAACACGCACGTCGTAAGTATAGTTCGCTGATGTTCTATACTTAAACTCAATTGCACATTCTGAAATGCTTTGTTCTCGTCGACTGCGCCAACAAAGTCGTGTTTGCTGTAGCTAACATCTAGCGTCATCAAAGACTGACAGGAATCGCAGAATACTCTTGAGCTTCAGCTAGTGTGGTTTAACTAATGAAATAATCTTTCGATCAGAGACAGAGATTTGCCACAGATTCTGCGAATTCGCCTAAATAGATTTTACTTATTAGGCCTAGTGATCAACTTTCAAACTATGAACTGATTTCTTATGGAACTGTCAACAAATATGTCATATGCTAAGCATAACAATAGTACATTAGAAGGAGTAAACACACTAAATTCAATGACTTTATATCTACTAAGGCAAAAAGGGAGTCTTTACAGATTGACTGTATAAGTTTACATATATTCAAAGTGCGGATATCGCTGAGAAATTAGATGCTTGATAAGTTAACATTGCACAGTCCAATATTTAAAATGACGCAGGAAAACAAGTTAATTAATAACATTTAATGTTCTTTTTTCTCTATATATAAAAATCAAAGTTTAGAACAAAAGTAGTAATAGATTAAACGTTTCTATCAAAATTCCACACAGAGTTACGTGCACCTAGCTCTTATAATTTTGATGCGCGTTTTGTCAACTCTGGCCTAATGTGCAGTGCAAAGATGTCTCGTTGAAGGAATGAAAGGATGGTCTAAAACTCTGTAAAATGGAGTCACGTGATAGAATTACTTGGCTGCAAAATTTGACTGCAGCCAATCACGATCTCAATCTCGCATAAAAGTAGAAACTGCTACAATAATCTATGACAATATACAGTAGTCAGTGGCGTCACCCTCTGCTTTATCCGGGTTGGGACTGGCACCGTCTGGAAATGACTGCAGTGTCGATCAGTGCAGATTAATTCACAGTCGATGCAGAAACTGAAAGAAGGATGAAACAATTTCAGAAATATTACATTAAAAAATAAATCATGAAATTGAAGCAATTTTGCCAGATTAATAATTTTACTGTAAACAAGTTTAGCGTTATTTTTAGTTTACATTTTTATACTGCAAAGTCCCTGTTACAAATTTCCTAACAACTTTATGCCCTCCACGTTTTTTGCGATCAGTGAAACGATAAAAATTCTAAACGTTGATTAATTTCGATATTAATATATTTAGTCGATGCTCATCTCTGAGCAATAATACATACATGAATAAATACATGCATACGTATATGCATACCTACCTATATCGCACATAAATACAACTATTCATACATACATACACTCATACATGCATACACCATACATACGTTTATTCACACAAACATAACTGCACGCATCATGTATACATTCATATGTGTATGCATACATTAATGGGGCGTGGTGGCTCAGTGGTAAGTTCGGCGCCTTGTGACCGGAGGGTTGCAGGTTCGAATCCCACTCTAGCCGCTGCGTACGGACCTTGGGCAAGTCCTTCACTCGCAATTGCTCGTGGCGCTTCGGCGTGAAAACTCCGACACAGTATCAATGCTGTAGTCGGGAGCGCCTCTGAGTGGTGGTAGACTACGAGAGGCGCTATAGAAATATCCGGAATAAATAAATAAATAAATAAATGCATACATGCATCATATATATATAATTATATATATATATATATAATATTATTATAAGCATTTTAGCGCGCGCAAGGTCACACAGAAATGCGAATCTGAGGCGCGGTTAGTCAGTCGCCATGGCAGGTGAAGAGATCTTAGTTGTTCAAATCTTTGAAAGCCAATGAGAAATAGTGAGTTTTGAGACGTTTCTTGAAGGAAGAGAAAGAGTTCGAGCATCGGACTTATTTTGGTAGTCGGTTCCATTCCTTAGACTAGAGGTAATATGGAATGCCCGAGAGGCCATGACAGTGCTACATCGAGGCTCAACCAAAAGATGCATAACCGAAGATCGCAGACTGCGCGTGGCGGAATGTAAAGAGCAAGCAGTGACTAAAGGTAGGAGGACTCGTTGTGAGGGTTTTATAGGTAAGGCAAGCCAGTTTATTCTGAAATCTTATTCTAAATGCTACAGGAGGTCAATGCAGCTGACCGAGCAGAGTTGAAGAGTTTGAATGAGAAGATGCACGCAACACTACTCAAGCCATATTGGTCATTTTTACATACATGGATACATTCATATATACGTACATCATACTTGCATACACATATTCATACATATATACATACGCACATTCATACATAAATACGTCGAGGCATACACACAATCATAAATAAATGCAGATGTGCATAATACGTACATATATACATGAGGGGGATAGTCCACTTAATGGGTCATGAAATGTGCTTTAATAACTATGATTGTAATTGTAATCACGACAATTTCTATAGCATAGTCAGTAGCAAACTACTTCTAGGATGCTTTACACCTTCAACCGTAAGCACAAATTCTAAGAGTACCTAGGAAGTTCAGTTTTAACGGGTTTTTTAAAGATAAATGCTTTTGGCTTTCTGAATAAGCGCTCGAATGCCCGATCACCCGTTTTAGCTTTAGTTGCTGGCACAAAATTACATCAGCAAACTGTGAAGAGCCGCGACCTATTAGGATAATCCGATAGCGATCTGATGTTGTCTGCGAGGTAGCGTGGTGCGCAGTTGTTGAGACATTTGTACACCAGGATGTAAAGTTTGGATTTGATCCGCTCGCCTATCCGCTCGCCTTGTATCGCGGTTGTAATGTGGTCGAACTTTAAATCACATAACCAGACGAGCACCGGCGTTGATGACTGCCTGAAAACGAATTATACTGCGATGTTGCAAGTCAGCAAAGGCGACATTGCAGTAATCGATTCGGCTGAGAATTACACCTTGCACAAGATGGCTAGTCACATCCTGTGTGAGAGATAGAGAAACAGACCTCAGCTGTCTCAGGATTGCTAGGCTGGTCCTCACAAGTAGTCCAGTTATGTGTGACGTCATTGATAGGTCTGTGCCGTGGAAAAGACTGACCCTCACGACCCTCATTCTTTGGCTCGACAGCATAATGACGAAAGGGCTGCGATCTAGTTTTTCCACCCACGCGAGGACGAACATCAGAGCAATTCTGATTTCGATGAATCGCTTGCATTTCATCCAGCCTGCGATGACCCTAATGCAGCTCACTGAGATGGATCGCAGATGCTGGACATCGGTGGAATCAGGAATGAAGTCTATGAGTAGCCATAATCGTAATCGTAATCGTAATCTCCGGATTTCTACAGCGCCCAAAAAAGCGAAGTCGCGGGAACCAGCTTATTCACTGCAGGCGCTTAGACAAATCAAAATCGATAGGCGGAGGGGATCCAATCGGTTCCAGGTCAAGATCCAAAGGAGTCAGTCAGGAAGACAGTAAGACGGCTAAGGTGGGTGGTGCTTAGGGTTTAGACGGCGAGGAAGGTAGACAGAGGAGGAGGATTCGGGATAGGATTTGTGAAAGAGCAGTGTTTTCAGTTTTGAGTGAAAGACCTGTGGAGATATAGCTAGTGGTGAGTTCGTAGGATGGATCTGAAATTTCTCGCAGTACTGGTGGGAGTTTGTTCCAGATGGGTGGGACAGCTATGGAGCGATTGGCAAATTTTAGTGATGAGGTGACGGAAGGGCGGAAGCAGTGTTAGGGTAGAAGAGGAGCGGGTTGAGCGGAGTGGTTGGACCGTGAACAGCTGTCGGAGATAAGAGGGCTGGGAAGATTGGAGTGTATTGTAGGTGAGTGATATGACTTTATATTCTATTCTTTCGGGTATTTTAAGCTAGTGGAGAGATTTGAGGACAGGAGTGATGTGGTGGTGCTTGGGGTTTTGGTAACAGCACGGGCGAGGGCATTTTGAATGGCTTGGAGGCGGTTTATTTGGGTGATGTCGATGTTTAAGAAGAGTGCATTGCAGTAATCTAATTTTGCGTGGACTATAGAAGTAGCTATTGTGGATGCAGTTTTGAAGTCTAGCATTGGGCATAGACTTGTGAGTCATCCGCGTAGAGACAGACCATGCAGACCATGCTTGGATACTATGGTTAAGATGTTGGCGTATACAAAAAGGAGAAAAGAATGGGTCCCAAGACTGAGCTTTGAGGAATGCCACAGGTAAGTACAGTCGCTGTGGAAGAGCATGGCGGACACTGCATGGCGGACACTTCATTGTCTGCCCGTCAGGTAGGACGTCATCCACTCTAGCGCAGTGGATGACATGCAAAAAGTATGTCACTAGAGCAGAATGTCGTGGTCGACTGTGTCGAATGCGGCAGACAGATCCAGAAGAGAGAGAGAGACTAGAGAAGTTTCCAGAGTCAGTCGCTAGAAGAAACATTGAACAGCAGAGTGGAAAGCATGGAAAGCCGACTGTCATTCTGGGAACAACTGATTGATGTTGAGGTAATTAACAAGTTGTCTGGCTACAATTTTAGACAGAACAGACAGATTCGAGATTGGCCGATAGTTTTAAGTAAAGTGGGTGAAAACGCACGAGCTGAACTAATGCGATCGACCGCGGACATATCGGGCGTAGACTTAATATAGTATAATGTTAGCCTATAGTATAATGTATGGTATATTATAATGATTGCTTCGTAATCATTGATGCATAACACTTGATCGTTGCTAAGCCTAACATTGAATAGGTCTCTGCAAAGCGCTGTTGTCAGTATAACATGATGAATAATCTGACCGATCTGTGTAAACTATGGCGAATCCGGCATTTTGTTAAAGGGAAATTACTTACAGAAATAATGTTGTCACCACGTTCTTCATAAATACATTATCAAATATTTGTGTGTTCTACACGTTCGTGTGTTCACATGCATGTATGTGTTCATATGATGTATGTGTTCATATGCATGTATACGTGTTCATATGCATGTATGTGTTCATATGCATGTATAATTATGTTCATATGCATGTATGTGTTCATATGTATGTATGTGTTCATATGCATGTATAATTATGTTCATGTGCATGTATATGTGTTGAATTGTGTTCATATAAGTAAGTAAGTGTATTCTTTATAACACCATTAGCAAACGCACAATGGGACAGTAGCTAGAAGCATTATTTAAAAAAAACATAGAAGTAATAAATCGTAATAAAAATTATATGCATGTATGTGTTCAGATGCATGTATGTGTTCTTATGCATGTTTGTCTACATGAGTGTGTCTGTTTTTTTTATCGTATGACACTGGGGTAGTTGGATGAAATTGTCGCTCATATGTAATGAAGGCAACGACGATTCTTCCAGTTTACAAAACATTTAATGGAATCGTTCATTGCTCTACAGCATATTACAAACATTAAACTTGCCTATTGTCATTGCTGGCCCGGTAAGCTCCAATGGTTAGAGGGTTTACGTCAAGGCAACTGTGCAGGGCGTGAGGTTGCCGGTGCACTCAACGAGTTGGCTTATTTCAGAGATTTCAATCTTGGGCTAGCACGGGAACCTTAACGTTGATGGCAATCATTCAAGCAGATCACTTCATTGAAAACTGAGCAGGATTGATCATTGAGGCATAACGTCGCTATAGAAAAACGCATACATATAAATTAAATTTAACTCTATCTCCGGACCAGCGCACTAGTCTTCCGTTCTTCATCGATGGCTGCCCGATTCATCGATGACAGGTGTCTGTGCCATTCTTGATGAGGACAGGTGATACCCAACTTGTCTTTTCACCGTATGCTGCTGATGCCTAATAATTAGACAACCATATTCATCGAGTCCATAGCTAGCCATGGCGCCTCTGATGGCAATTAGAAGGTATACGTACCGGCCAAATGCGGATCTATTAACGTGGCTTTCATGGTTCTGATCTCCACGACTTTTTGGGACCGTCTATTTTCCTTTATGGTAAGGGATTAGAGCTGACAATAGATGAAATGCCGCGTGGTCACTTCTTGCATCAAGAGTAATCATGAGGCTGTTATCAGTCATAGCAACGAGCATCTATAGGATTTCCTCACACAGTGACTCAGCCTTAAGCATTTAAGAGACGCTTCAGGATGGTCTTAGATGTGTCCTTTCAGTTTATAACTGGAACCTTCTGACTATTCTTGATACACAGCAACTCTCTTTTGACTAATGCACAATACGGAAAGTTATTCCTAGATGCAACACCCCGTTTTATAATACTGTTGCTATTAGAAGTTAAGTGGAAGGAGGAATCAGATGATGAGGTGCGGACGACTCGAAAGAAGTTGAAACACTCTCTGCTAAACTAAATTCACTGAATGCTGAACATCGATCCAAACCCTGTAAGTTATTGCAAAGATGTTAAGGTCTCCGAGTTGTTGGATCTTTTAAAACCGGCTAAAACTGCCACTGCTAACGCAACGATGAGTGAACTCTGCTAAATCTCACTTTGCTAATATTGCCACTGATCCAACTACAGTACAACCAAAACTAAATATATCAGTTTTATGAATTAGCCTTCAAAAGATTCTGCATGAATTTGAAACAGACAAACTTATCAATTAGTACAAAACGTACGTCACCCGGAGACGACAATATTCCTTACTGAGTCTTTCGTAACTGGTTTCACGAAATTGCCCCTCTTTGACTCATGCAATAAATTCAACACTCTGGAAACGAACTCCTGTTACTAAAATTCCTCAAGTTATCTCTAGATTGTCTCTGCTAGCCCTGCGGATTTAAGACTCGTTTCAGGTATTCTGATTCTCCCTAGGATAGTTGAAAAAATGTTGCACATCGCTTCTTGCTTCCTGTTAATCCCAAACATGCCTTGTGTCTTGTATAATCAGTTTGCTTTCCTGCCTAAGGGAAGCACTACGTGTACAGTTGTCTATCTCTTACATCAAATAACTAAGATTCTTGAACATTAAACCTATGTTCGTTTTCCGATAATTGAATTTTTAGAATCTAGAAACTAGAAGCTCTCAACATTCCTCCTACCATTATGAATTGGATAAATAACTTCATTAGCGGTTTGTTAATTTAGACAGTGAACTAACAAACTGGTTGCCAATTACCCATAGTATAGTGTATGGATCTGGGTTGGAACCAGTTATGTTCATTATTTTAATTGCTGCTCCCTGCACTTAATGTGGAGCCAATAACCTGTGTAAATGTGTATATGAATTAAAATGCTAAATCCTGACACCGTGTGCATTCAAGAGGCCTGGTATCGAACATCTTCTAGATCATTATCTATCCTGCAGCTGGAAAGTGTCAAGTTGCTTGGGATCACACTGTGAAGAAATATTTTCTTTATCGAACCACGTTAGCTACATTTTTATTCTCATTAACGGTTAACCGATAATTCTTTCTTCGCAACCAACTTAGAAAACGACAGGGCTACATATTATCTCTAAATGTGACGCCAGTTTCAAGCGATCATTCTATCAGGAATCATGTATGTTCTCCCTGTTTATCGTAGATTTCTGCCTCGCATGATACTGCGCATTAATGCAGCTCTGAGAAAGGCTCGTACATGGCAAAATACGTGGAAGATCTGTACAGCAGGAAATCTGATTGCTCGAGCAAACAGAATTTCTCCTATAAGTCGCAGTTTCCTGGCTACTGCATTCACCAGTTTTTGCCACCTCTAAACCAATTATGTAGCGTATATACTGTGGCGGACAGGCCACTGGGCTTGGATGCATGTTTTATTAATAATAGCTGTCTTGTTGACGCGTTACCCGGTGAAATAATGCACCAGAGGGCACCCGCGGCCGATGCGTAGATGGTAGCGCTAGCGTGATATAATAATGACCAATATTTAAGTTTTAGCTTATTTTTGCCATTTAAGCAATTCAGATTATTAATTAGAATAATATTACACGCTTTCAGGTCCAATAAATAAGGCCTAAAGCTAGGGCGGCGCTTATTATCATAGGTTGATTTCGATACCTTAGACACCTGTATTTGAGAAGGTGTGCGTAGGCTAGTATATAAGGAACAAGCCACGGTATAGTGTGGCGAGGGATAAGTAAAGGCTGCCTCACGGTGTTTTGCCTATAATATTGTAGAGCGGCGGCGTTGCGCTCTACATGTACAGCGACACGGTGCTTTAGTGTCGTTGGTTACCGGTTCGGTTACGAATGATTTTACGGACACGGCGTCCGGTACAAGGCTAATCAGTGCGCTCCCGAGTGACAGCCGCTCCAAACGCGGTCTGACCAGTGCTGGCAAAACGCCGATCCAACGGAGTAAGGGCCCGCTCTGTTGTAGATCGCGAGCAGTACTGAGTCTGATCATGGAAGGCTGATTCGGGGAAAGACCGATCGTGAGAGATAAAGGCTCACAGGTCTGTGTCGGTAAAGTCCGGGGAAGGCGAACCCGGCGGTTCCGTTCGATAGAAAGACGGGGAAGGACCCCGCAGATAAACAGGTCTGTGTCAAAAGACGGGGAAGCAGACCCCGCAGATGTTCGTTTCGATATTTACTGGAAAGACCGATGTCTGGTTTGATATATACGGGGCAAAAGACCCGGAGATACGCGGGCAGAGACCCGGTGTTGACCGTCAGATATAAACGGGCAAAGACCCGGTGGTAGCCGTCAGAGATACACGCGGAAAGGCCCCGCTGTTGACCGTCAGAAATACACGGGCAAAGACCCGGAGATACGCGGGCAAAGACCCGGTGTTGACCGTCAGATATAAACGGGCAAAGACCCGGTGGTAGCCGTCAGAGATACATGGGCAAAGTTCCCGGTGTTGACCGTCAGAGATACACGGGCGAAGACCCGGGGGTAGCCGTCAGAGATACACGGGCAAAGTTCCCGCTGTTGACCGTCTGATATACACGCGGAAAGACCGCGCTAGTGACCGTCTGATATACACGCGGAAAGACTCCGCTGGTGATAACTCAGTTCAAGTATCGTCCATGAAAAGTTAACCAGTGCGATCCCGAGTTACAGCAAAACTAATCACTCTTGGGTGTTGGATTGACCGCCGATTCGACAGGGCTGGGGCCCACCCTGCCGTTAGATCGCGAGCCGGTCTGAATCCCGATTGTGGAAGTTTAACAGGCTGAGTAAACCTCGGGGAGAGACCGAGGTTGAGTGATAAAGAAAACACAGGTCTTTATCGGTAAAGACGGGGAAGCAGACCTCGTTGGTGACTGCTCGAGGTGTACGGGAGAGTTACCAGGTTGATTCCGTTCGAAAGTACGGGGAAGCAGACTCCGTTGGTGACGTGCGATAAAGACGGGGCAAGACCCCGGTGGTTCCGTTCGATACACAGGTCTGTATAAAAACGGGGAAGGCAAGTCCCCGATGGTGACAGTTCGATATGTACGGGGAGGGTGACTCCGTTGGTTCCGTTCGATAACATCGGGCAACTTACCCGCCTTTCTTTTAACTCGCGGGACTAACCGCAATCTCTCAACTCGCGGTCAAGCCGAAATATCTCAACTACACATAAAAGCCTATACATATTAAAGTTACAATAAACAATTATACATTTCTACGCTGAATCTTAACTCGCGGTCTACCACAAGTTTCTTCCTTTGGATGTTTTACTTCCGTCATAGTTACTCCCGCGGTTTTCCCGCATATCTTCCTTTTGGCCTACCTAACTCCGGTCTACCGCAAGTCTTCGCTCGCGGAACTAACTGCAAACTTCTGAGTTCGGGGAACTGCCCGAACAATCGGACCGTGGTTCGTTCAGGTGCGTGGAAGACAGGAAACTTCCCGCAGTAGGAAGTGAAAACACAGGTCTGTGTGAAATGATGGGGTAACAGTACTAATAGTTACTCCACTGGTGCCGTTAGTAGAATCGAGTCTGTGTACTCAGAAATGAAGCCTACGAGTCTGTGAGCTCCCGGGAAAACACAACCGTGTAAAAGGTTATGTAAACCGGGTAGGGATACGCCGCAACGAGAAGATACAGCGGGCCAGATCCCTAGGTGAAGAGTACGCGAGTTCCAGGTGAACAGAGATTAAATCAGACCAAGAGGAAGAGATTAACCTCAAAGTTCGGGTCTGGTAGTCGGGTACCCACGTTCGAAAGAGACAAGTTCGCGTTTTGCTATCCGAAGTTCAGCTAGTCAGAGTCCCTAGGTGAGGAGTACGCTAATCCCATGTATGAAGGGAAATATTAACGCAGACCAAGAGTGCGATAGTGAAAGTCCGGGTAGTCGGATACCCAGGTAGAATTATATTTGCTTGTCGTAACACACAGCTCTGAGAACTGACTGAAGTGCGAGGATGGGCCCCCTCGTGCGTAGGTTGGAACGAAGTTCTGTGTGTAGATAGGAAGGTTATAGAGAGAGGACCTTCACTATCAGAGTGCCGTAGATGCCCTTATCGATATCTATCGAAGCAGAATTTATCACTGTGTTGGTCGATAATTGCCAACACAGAAGACGGGTAAGGAAACTTACTCCGTAGATGTGGTGCATGACAAGATACGTGTGAGGCCGGTATGCCCTACACGGATATGGAGCGAGAGATACGTACGGTGGGAAGACGTATGGACAGGTGCCTAGACGACACGACGTAGAGTTACAATTGACAGTGTTGCCCAATAGACCGGTGTCTAGGACGATATGACGAAGAGACTTGTCACATGTATTCCTTGTTCCCGATACTTAGAAAACGTTTGGTGTCCCTTATAAATGGCGATAGTTAAAGAGTCACGAGATGTATAATGGTGCGTCAAGGTTTAGATCAGGTGGAGAGTTGGAGGAAGACCGTAGCTAAGAAGGCACGTAAAAGAGGGAGACTCCTGCTGGTAAGAAAACGAACCCTGTTCTGAAGGACGGCCATCCTGCAGGACGTTGCCCATCCGGCGACCGCGGAAAAGAGCAGAGTCAGACCCCGAGATAGAACGGTATAGTGTTGCCTTTCTTAAGCGGCAAATCCTGAATATCCCCTGATAGAAACGTTCACTATGGACAGAGATAGAGAGCAGCCATTTTACGGTGAAAGTACACAAGGAAGTGACTCGGGGGTGGCTCCAGACGGGCAGTGGGCTGGAGTCGCCACCACAGGAACCCGCCCGGCGCGGCAGGGCAGGCGTCCGGGCGGCGAACGCCACAATACTATGTTGAGTTGTGTTATGTTGGGTTATGCTACATTATCTTTTGTAACTCTAATGCAATGCCAGGCATGGCGAACCTTTTTTTAGCTAGCGTGCCAGAAAATAGTTCTTAAAGAAAATGGAAAATTTCGCGTGCCAGAAATTTCATTGAACCAATGAACACGGAATGAAGTACCCAAAAAGTGAAAGCTATTATTGAAAAGTCATTGCATTATTTTTGAAAATGGTTATTTAATAATGCGATTTATTTATATTTTCTATAATTTTATGTGACAATGAAGCAGGAAAGAAATTGGTGAATGTAAGAAATACAGAAATATAAAAAAAATATGAAAAAAACCAGAGTTCAGGTGGCGTGCCAAGCAAAATCTGTTGGCGTGCCAAGCAAAATCTGTTGGCGTGCCAGGTTGGGCACGCGTTCCATAGGTTCGCCATCCCTGCGCTATGCCATGTTGTGTAATATTATGTCATACCATTATAGTACACGACTATTTGTATTGTAGAAGCGGTAAAAGTGTTGAGTAGTCTAGATTTCATTGCTCGGGAGGCAGAGGTGGCTCGTCTTAGAAAGCAAAAGCCTTGGCCACGATGTTCATAATTACTTGTCGGATTAAATAACAAGCGCTCTTTTCAGATGCATTTTATAGGTTAGAATATACCCAAGAAAACATATTTTATTATAAAATCTAACGCTCTTGTTGTTCTGTTTCAGAGGCGGCGCCAGACACTTTTTGTAACCAGGGCATAGCCAGGGCAGTCATACAAGTAGGCCTACCCAGTGCAGAGGGCGAATTATGAAGAGCGCGGTAGCCCGAGCTTAAATGTTGCCATAAATCGCCCCAAGCACTATTATATTTGTCTATAATCAGGAGGTCAGATGGGCAAAGCCCCCCCCCCGGAAGCTGAACGCTTTTTTACATTTGTAAAGCAAATTTTAACATTTCATTGAATTAAGTGAATTTATATATCAGTATATAACAAATATGCCCGAACAAATTCTGGACAGGGCAAAAATTCTGGCAGGGCATCGACCAGGGCAAAGGCTTTTTTACCAGGGCATTTGCACTGGCGCGCCCTGGTGTAGCGCCGCCTCTGTTCTGTTTGCGTCCCCAAAATGGGGACTCTTGGCACTAATGGGCTAAGAGTGTGATCATAATAGGACGCTGCAAGAAAATCCATCACGTGTTTGGTGTACTTATTTAACTACTATTGTCCTGGTTGCACCTTGGTTTTGATGCTCCAGCGGTTGATGCCTTGAGCATTCGAAATTAGCGCTAAAGAGGTTATTAATTAATAAGAATAACAAATTGATCTGCTAAGTTGTGGCCAAACCTCGTGGCATAGGCCTGTAATCAAATTATATTTTTGCAGCTGCGTCGAAAAGATTCAAAGTAAATATGTCGAAGCTCATATCTTTCGTTGGGGTCATTCTCTTCATCTTGCCAATGTGCTACTGCATTGAAAATAATCCTCAGACTGCAATCGTCGGTTCCCCTCCTTCCTCCGCCTCCTCCTCCTCCTCCTCCTCCTCCTCTGCAAATGTTGAACCGGGTGTCTCTGAAAACGAAGACGACAGGAATGGTAATTCCAAAGAGCGACACTTCGTCGGAATGGAGACAGGTGGTCGTCCGAAGGACCTTAACAGGATCTCGGAAGAATCGATCCGTCACAAGAGAAGTGCTTCTATGGACGGCAGACTGCAACGCTACCTGGACTCCGTTGAGGTCCCGGATGTACTCTACGACCGACGATCAAGCAGGTTGCTGCATCCGGGTGACCTCAAGTACATCTACGACTCCGGATACGAAACAGCACTTGACAATCCCAGTGGACAGGCGGTCGTCGGCTCTGCAAACGCTGATGGTCTCTTCGGGTGGAGAAATCCAGGAGGAATAGGTGACGAAGGATCGTCTTCGATGAGGAAGACCTACAAAGAACTGAGTCTTCTCAATGAACTGGGTAACCCTGAAACAGCGCATCAGATTGAAAGAAAACGTAAATGGAAGTCGAAGAATATGGCTATGTGGGGATGAACAATGGAAACGACACAACAATTTCTTATTGTGACAATGATATCTCGATAATAATCGTCGTCCAAAACAGTTTAGTTGATTGTAACTTTCGTATTTGATTTTAACTAAACCTTTCCCAAATAATCGATAATGGGTTTTGATAAAAATAAATAAGTGATTTATTTATATTATTTTAACACAAACCCGAAAGATTCATAATAGCTTTTTAACTGATTGAAAGTGCAAAATTGGGCATTTTCTCCTTAAGTTTATGACGATCTCAAGGAGAAATTGTCCACTTCCTCCTCCTCCTCCTTTTTCTGCTTCTGCTTCTTCTTCTGCTTCTTTTCTGTTTCTTCTTCTTCTTTTTCTTCTTCTTCCTCCTCCTCTTCCTCCTCTTCTTCTTTTTCTTTTTCTTCCTCCTCTTCTTCTTCTTCCTCCTCCTCCTCCTCCTCTTCTTCTTCCTCTTCTTCTTCATCATCTTCTTCTTCGTCGTCTTCATTTACTCTTTCACAGTTCATCAACCTCTAGAATTCCTGTTAAACCCTTAACTTTTAAAACATTCACTTAAGTACAACTGTAGTCATCATCACTCATATCGTCATCGTCATCGTCGTCATCGTCATCATCTTCGACGCCAGTTCATGCAAGTAATGACGAGAGATGATGGACGCGCAATGCATGCTTTCAGTAAGGACGATAACCGTGACGACGATTTATGTATTGTTCGGGAAGAGCAGTGGTGACAGGGTGCCAGCCAAGAGACTGATCTCAGAATATACACGGATACATACACGAACTGGCATTCAATAAGAACAAAGTCAGTGAGGCAAAGCATTGGTCATATTCAATTTCATCTAACTGGCATGGTTTCTCTACCTATTACACGAGCAGAATTGCTAGCATCGCGTACCCAGCGCTCATTCCCCATCCTTGGGAAGATCCAACTGGACTGGGTAGATGGCTTCTCTTTTACCTCTGCGTCCAAGATTCAAATCCTGGAACATCGCATGATATCTTGGGTTTCAAGTGCGACTGTACTTCATAGAGCGACTCATCTCAAGACTTAACCAACTAAATTCAATCACGTCTAATCTGATAACCTCTAAGGAAGTTGACGAAAGAGTCCGATTGGACGACCTATATATTGAATAGAAGATTCCCATTGGATGACCTATGTATGGACACACAATGCATTTCGATCTCGCTTGACTTGAGGCTACACAGGAGACGAAAGCAATGTAGCTATACGACTGACATCTTGGAAAAGACAACTATCCAGAGTTGCGGCTGCTGCTGATGCTGATGATGATGGTGATGATGATGATAATGACTTCTATGGAGGTAGCATGTAATGCCTAAGGCATCATCATCATCATCAGTCGATTGACTTGGAGCGGAATGTGAATGGTCTTCTGAAGACAACGTCACTTCATTTCTCCTCTGAATCTGCTGTCGTGGTCTACGCGGGTGCATGCATCAAGGGAAGAAAACCGACGCGTCAACAAGCTTGTTTACAACGCACGGAAAATTCTGCAGCAAGCTGTCAACATTAATTCGGTGCATGCAACAAGGATATACGTGTTCAGTAGGACTTTCCAGGGAAAAGTACAGTGACGTCACAGAACGTTCTGGAATCCGGGAGAACTCTATATAAGATAGACCTGCTGTACATTAAGGGCCTTTTGACGAAGATTTGTAAACGTTGAAACATTGATCGTATAACGTTCAATCGAGACCAGCCAACCTGTGTGCTGTCTACGATTGTGATATTTGATAGACGAGTTGACTTACTCTACACTTAATCGACTTTATTTTTAAATAAAGATCTTTTAATAGTTCCTTCGTTGGTTCGTCGTTGCGATCGACGGAGTCGACCGCGACATTATTGGTGTCAGAAGTGGGATCATCGGTGTTGGATCCGGTGAAGAAGACGCGAGCCGGCGGAGGAAGGAGTCAACCCGGAGGATCAAGAGACGGTCTGTTCCAGACAGCGAGCGGATCGAGACGCCTTTCTACCGTGGGAGACGGGTGAATCGGCATACGACAGTCGGACGGACGAAGTGCGTCGTTCGGCTGAGACAGCAGAAGACAGCAGTCAACATACGGGTAAGATCCTAGGTGTTGTCGTGGCTGAGAAGGAGAAAAGAGAGTGGAGTTGCAGCCGAGTGGGAGGCAGCCATTATTTCTCTTTCAATATCTGCTGATTATTTCTTTGCAATTTGATCCATTGTTGTGATCGAGGCCAGACTTGCGTGAGCTTGTATAGTTCTTGCGTACTTGGCGAGTGTACTTCTTTGGATACTGCATAGTTGCACTTTGGGTTGTGGAATTTTCCTTTTGTGTGGCGGGTTTGCCGCGTGGTGTCTGTTTTTTTTTGTTGATTGTTGTTGACTGACTGTTTGTAAAAATGGAAGCGTTGACAACAGAGATGCAAGCGAATATTCGCAAAATGTCGTCTGAGCGCCTTAGGGTGTATCTTATGAAGGCAGGAAGGGACGAAGATGATGTTATGTCATGGGATCGAAATCAATTAATGGAAGAATGGGCCATGGAGTTTGGAAAAGAGGAAGAGGAATTTAAGGGTAGTCCAATATCTCCAACAGGAGTGGATTACGAGCTGCAGAAGCGCCGTCTGGAGTTCGAAATCCGTAAATATGAAGAACAAAAGGAGAAGGAAGAAAGGGAGGAAAAGAGGAGAGAGGAAGAAAAGAAAGAACAAAGGGAGAAGGAAGAAAGAGAAAGGGAGGAACGGAAGGAGAAGGAAGAAAGAGAAAGTGAGGAACGGAAGGAGAAGGAAGAAAGGGAGGAAAAGAGGAGAGAGGAAGAAAAGAAAGAACAAAGGGAGAAGGAAGAAAGAGAAAGGGAGGAACGGAAGGAGAAGGAAGAAAGAGAAAGGGAGGAACGGAAGGAGAAGGAAGAAAGAGAAAGGGAGGAACGGAAGGAGAAGGAAGAAAGGGAGGAAAAGAGGAGAGAGGAAGAAAAGAAGGAACGGAAAGAGAAAGAAGAAAGAGAAAAGAAGGAACGGAAAGAGAAAGAAGAAAGGGAGAGGAAGGAAAAGCAGGAAGAACGAAATGTTAGAGATTCTTTAGCAAGTCGTACTAAGCGTTATAGTGATGCCCTCAAGAATATTCTTTGGAAATTTCCTTCCGACCCTATAGAAATTCCAGGTTTCTTTGATCACTTGGATGGTTTGTTTAATGTGTATGAGGTGGATGAAGATGTTAGAGCAAAATTATTGCTAGCCATTTTAAGTGAAAGAGCTAAGGCATTAACCATGCGCCTTACTGAGGCACAGCTCCATGACTACAAATTCCTGAAGGAGTTTTTGCTAAGGGAGTTTAAGATAAGCCCTTCAAATCTTAGAGCCCGATTTTGGTCGTTGCACAAAGCATCGGACGAATCATTTACGATCTATTCATCCAAATTGCGTGTGGCTCTTATGTATTATTTGAAAAGTAGAAAGATAACTGATGAGTTTGATAAACTTGTAAGTTTATTGGTTGCGGATCGGCTTAAGGAGTCCTTGTCGAAGGCTTGTTTAGATTATATCTTGGCCCAAGAAAAAGAGGAGTGGTTGAGCTGTGAAGACATAGCTAATGCGGCTGACATTTATGTAGCGTCGCATGATGGTGGGAATGACTTAGTATGCCGTAGTCATCCGACACCGAAGTATAACAATTGGACGAGAGGTCAACCACATGTTCAAGTCAATAACCAGACAGCTCAACCCAAGTCTCCCAAACCGGAAATAAGGGGTGAAGCCAAGATAGGTGCGAGGGTGTCTCAGGAGGAGGCCAAGGTAAAGGGTCTCTGTTTCCTATGTCATCAGAAGGGTCATATGGCAAGGGAGTGCCAGACCAAACCAAGTTCTAAAAAGGTGAGTACTTGTATATCTGGGAACCCAACTGAAGAAGTGACCGACTTATTTGTTGAGAAGGTCAACGTGTTGCATGAGATACCTGAACAGGTAAAGCAAGGGAATTTATTGGATAATTCTAAACCAATAGGGTTGGAAACTGCTGTAAGGGTATACGAGAATAGTATTGATGGATTACACGAGAGGTCGTATATCAATGTACAGATTGAAGATCTCCCTTCTCAGCCAGCATTATCTGATTCAGGAGCAGAAATTTGTTGTATTGATAAGAAATTAATTGAGTCACTAAACTTACCCGTGATTAAACGGATTAATATAATTGGTTTTCAGGGAGAAGGATGTAAGGCAGATGTAGTATACCTACAAATGAAATTAGCTAATTCAATGGAAGGAACGACGAACATTGCGCCATCTTTGTGCGTCATGTTCGCTGTAGTCCCTGAACTAAATGAACGGGTTATTTTGACACCCCATGTTGTGGACCTATTAAGGGATAGTTCGCAATATGTAGTGATGGTAGCTGGCGTAGATCGATGTGTACAAATAAATAAAGGGGCAGAAGAAGATAACTTAGGAGTTAATATCGAGAAAAGTAACAGCAACGAATCCTTGCCGTCAGAAGTGAATGAATATTCTCAGGAGCAACTAGTTGATGATTCAGATAATTTTCTTGATGTTGAGTCAACAGAGTTCAAGTCTGATGAGGGAGTAGCGAATAATGATACTTTATTGCGTGAGCAACAGAATTGTCACAATCTTATATCTTGCTGGCAACAAGCGAGACAGAATAAAAATAATTTCTTTATAGATAATAACCTCCTGTACCACAAAGGGGAAATTATGGGACATAAGGTTAATCAATTATGTTTACCGGAAGATAGAATCGAGGTTGTCTTGCGAGTAGCACACGATGCCCCATGTGCTGGGCACATGGCTTTTAAGGCAACGAGAGCCAGGATCAAATTAAACTTTTGGTTTCCAAGAATGGATGAGAGGATTCGCGAATATTGTGCGTCTTGTCAAATTTGTCAACTAAGAACTCCAGTTAAAGTGGCAGATCGAGTCCCGATCACTCCTATTCCGAGGGCGGATGAACTCTGTTTTAACCATCTAAATATGGATTGTATTGGCCCTATGGTAGTGACTGGAGAATCCAACAAATCGAAACCCCAGTACAATTATGCTTTGGTTCTGGTGGACAAATTTTCTCGTTGGCCGATGGCGTATCCTCTTAGATCGCTGAATGCAAAGGGAGTTTGTGAAGCTCTGTTGCAAGTTTTTACAACTTTTTCTATTCCAAGGATCATCAGTTCTGATTGTGGTACCAACTTTACCAGTCGTTTGACGAAAGAATTTTTGCGGCGAATGGGTTGTAGTCCCAGATTTAATACCCCTGGACATCCTGAGGCAGCTGGATTGGTTGAAAGATGCAACCAAAGCTTGAAAACCATGATCTTTAAGCTTGCTCAATCTGATCCTCGTGGATGGCACCAATTGTTACCGTTTGTTCTGTGGAGCCTTAGAGAAAAACCTTCAGGCACGACTCATATTTCGCCATTCACTATGGTTTATGGAACTCTTCCTCGGGGTCCACTTAGTGTGTTGAAGGAATCGTGGGCTGGCGAACGAAAAGTACCTCTTAACTTAGGTAAATCACCCGAAGAGTATCTCCAATCACTGAAGGAAAACCTCGAATTCGCGAAAGTTTATGCAGATTACTATAGTGATATAGAAACAAAGCGGTATGCAGATTATTATAACTTGCGTAGTACTGACAGAAAATACGAAGTTGGAGATAAAGTAGCAGTATTAGCACCAGATTTTGGTAGTTCTAAATTTTATAGTCGATGGCAAGGACCTGCTACCGTAGTCAAGGTTAAATCCCCATATTCTTATATAGTAGAAATAGAGGGAAAACAAAGACATTTACACGCAAATAAGATCAAGCGATACCATGAACGACTCGAACAAGCGATGATCAATAGCTGTTCAGTAATTGTTGATCAAGATGAAGAATTTGGTATAGTAGAGGTTGTAGATCAGGAAGAACGTGAACAAATAAGTCCGAGTAAGCGAATTGATCCTCTGATTATAGCGCATCTTTCGCAAGAGGAACAGAAGCAACTTTTTGAAGTTTTGGATCGGCACTCGGCAGTATTTGTGGATAAACCTGGGTATTGTCCAGTATTAGAACATGAAATTAAGATAACTCATGATTTCACTCCTAAGCGTTTAAGGGCATATAAAATACCTGAGCTACTTAAACCTGAAGTACAACGCCAGATAGAAGAAATGTTGGCATTAGACATTATTCGACCATCGAAAAGTGAAATGGCCAGTCCGGTAGTTTGCGTTTTAAAGGGACCCAAAGGTCAAAATGGCGTTCGATTGGCAATTGATTATCGCCATGTTAACAAATATTCTCTAGGTGATTGTTACCCGACCCCAGACATTGCTGACATCTTACAAAAGGTGGGACGGGCAAAGTTTATTAGTGTTTTCGACGCGAAATCGGGGTATTGGCAAATTCCAGTTCGGAAAGAACATCGATGGCTTACGGCATTCGTATGTGATGCAGGACTTTTTGAATTCACAAGAATGCCGTTTGGACTCAAGTCCGCTAGCAATACCTTTATTCGTGCTATGACCCAAGTTTTACATCCAGTGCGAAGTTTTACCGAACCATTCGTCGATGATATGGCAGTGGTTTCAATGAATTGGAATGACCATTTAGAACATCTAGAGAAATTCTTACAAACTATTGAGGAAGCAGGACTCACTTTGAATTTAAGAAAATGTAATTTTGCACAAAACAAAATAAAGTTTGTTGGCCATATAGTAGGGTCAGGTTGTATTGAACCTGATCCAGGTAAGATCGCTACGATCAATGATATCCATCCTCCAACAACAAAGAAAGAAGTTAGAAAGGTTATGGGTTTTTTCAGTTATTTTAGAAATTTTATACCTGCTTTAGCTGAAAAAGCACGGGTAATAACTGATTTGACACGAGATAACATACCTACGAAGGTGCCTTGGGAGCAAAAGCATCAAGAAGCACTAGATAAGTTAAAGGATGATCTCAGTAAAGCTACACAGTTGCATACCATTGATTTCACTAAGGAATTTGGTTTAAGTGTTGACGCAAGTGCCACCGCGGTCGGGTGTTGCTTGTTTCAGTGGACCGAAGAAGGTCAGGAAAAACCAATTGCTTTTGCTAGCCTTAAACTTACAGATACACAGATGCATTGGTCTACAATTGAGAGAGAGGCTTTCGCAGTAATTTGGGCACTTAAACGATTCAAGTCATGGATATTCTTATCAAAGATAATCATTTATTCAGATCATAATCCTTTGTCTTATCTCACAGATGCAAGCCCTAAGAGTGCGAAACTGACTCGTTGGGCGTTAGCATTGCAAGAGTTTAACGTGGACTTTCGATATCGTCCTGGACGTCAGAACACGGTGGCTGATTTCCTCTCTCGGTTGTGACTCGGAGGGTGAAGGGGGGAAATAGCCCGACACACAAGGATCAAGCCCGCAAATTGTATAGATAAATTGACTAACTGATGTGTTTTGTCTTGTTTGTATATGCTGTGTCGAGATGGAGTCTGGAGGCCCGGCTTGATCGTGATGACCCGTTCGGGATGGTGCTGAAGACGTGTCATCATCTGAGGGCGGAGGGAATGTCGTGGTCTACGCGGGTGCATGCATCAAGGGAAGAAAACCGACGCGTCAACAAGCTTGTTTACAACGCACGGAAAATTCTGCAGCAAGCTGTCAACATTAATTCGGTGCATGCAACAAGGATATACGTGTTCAGTAGGACTTTCCAGGGAAAAGTACAGTGACGTCACAGAACGTTCTGGAATCCGGGAGAACTCTATATAAGATAGACCTGCTGTACATTAAGGGCCTTTTGACGAAGATTTGTAAACGTTGAAACATTGATCGTATAACGTTCAATCGAGACCAGCCAACCTGTGTGCTGTCTACGATTGTGATATTTGATAGACGAGTTGACTTACTCTACACTTAATCGACTTTATTTTTAAATAAAGATCTTTTAATAGTTCCTTCGTTGGTTCGTCGTTGCGATCGACGGAGTCGACCGCGACATCTGCTGACCACGTATTAGTCAGAATCTAAAAAAAGCAGAAATGGGTCACTAACAACAGACCCGAATGTTTACACGTTGACGTTCATACGATGGCAATCCATCACCAGACGATGACCGACCGACGACATAACGTCGTCGTCGTCGTCGTCGTCTATTTACGAGTCGAAAGTTGTTACCGATAATTCGATGGACGATGGAAGAGATCGACTGGTCAACCTGAGGCCAAATGTCTCTCTCGTCTCACGAGTCTCGGCGGAATCAAGCGCTTTATTGGCAGCTCCAGGATCAACATATTAAGCAAGTAAGAATGGTCAGTTGGCAACGCTTTGTCCATTTGCCACGACGTCCCCGAATCAAATCCAATTAGTCAGATCACTTTGTCAGATTGTAGGCAAGTCAGGCGACGCATAGGAGATTTCTCTGGGGCTGTTTTTGGCTTCTGGTGTCGATTGGAGAATTCGTCTGGTATGCTGTACGCTTTCTATACGACTGATTTCACCAACTGTTATACAATGGATTTCGTTGTTTGTCTTTTAAGAAGCAAGGCCATCATTAAGGGAGGTTTACATAGCAGTTACGAGTGCTTTACTGACAACAGAGAAGGGTTCATCCAGGTCATCCAGTAAGTGTATTTTACAACTGTTCTCGACTCCAATTCGAAGGACGTGAAGTTTTGGGAAAGTCTTCGTATGAATTAGGCGATTCTCATATGAATTGAGCGATCCTCTTACGAATGGAGTTTATCATCTTCATTTGTACTGATTGATCCTCGTATGCTTAAAGCGATTTTTAATGAATATGAATCATCATCCTCACATAACTGGGATCATGACACAAGACCTAGTTCAGCTTAAAGCCATTTAGGGCATTTGATTTAGGGTTCGTTGACGCTGTTAAAGCCACCTAGCGACGTCTTTAGAGTCCTTTGCCATGGAACTTCTCTGACAGTCTGAGCACAGAACACGTATCCAGTCACTTAATCACTTAATCACAACTACTAGGATTTTTATTCATTTATTTATTAAAGTAATTTACATTGATTCACTTTATAATCCCACTCTGTGCTGACCTAACTGATATTAGATGCCACTAAGAGCAGAAATGTCATCAGTAAGCAAAGCATGAAAAACTAGTAAGAGCACAACAATAGAAAACTGGTGAGCCCACGCATACACGTAGAGCCCAATCGATGGATCCAAAGTCGACAGCATCATGTTCATGCAGAGTCCCTTGACCAAATTGTCTCTGAACAACGACTGGCGCTATATAACGCCAACGCCGAACATTCGCTCATGAACAGAAGATGACGTCCGGCTATACATGGAGCCACCGGGTGCACGTCGCCTCTCGGTCGGTAGAACGAAGCGCCACCAGCGGCGACTGACTGCGTCGCTCCGTCTCCCGGCCGAGACGTGTGCCCATCAGCAAGCAGCGTACGCGACCCATAGTTCCAGTCGTCCATACCCGACTGTAGATCAGGAAGCCCAGTCTTTCTCGAGCCATCACGTGGGTCCAGACGACAGGCGAAGAAAACACCATTGAAACCTTAGCAGAAACGACGAATAAGTCCAAATACGCAGACTTAGCACCAGAAAACTCCAACATGTTAGAAACTAATGAGCAAATTCAGAATTTAGATTTTCAGAAAATTCGCCAAAACGTCAGAGAAGGCGAGCACGCGTATTATAGTAAGATGTTTCTTTTTCTACTCTAGCATATACACGTACCTATAAACTAGAATCACTGTACAGTGAACACGTATTCCGCACGTGACGGTCGTATCTGAATTTCAAACTGGCATCGTCACAGAAATCTCTGGATTTGGTGACAACGAAACACAGTTTGCTAATTGACAGATTATGAATACGATCTTCGCACGCTGTCACGTCTTGTCTGGAGGAAATTGGCAGCGACGTCGTTCTGACAAAGCTAATTGGACCCAGAAACAACGTCATTTACCTGGTCTCACAGAGAACTCCTAATGGCTAGATGTCGCTGACGCCACTACGACTACTTGTGTCACGACGCTATGTCACGTCGCGCCTTTACATCGAAGCTATCACAATCGGTCACCATAATTATGAAGACATCATAAAATATATATCAATGTACAAATACATACATGTGAACATATACGCATCTCTAAATTTTATATAATGTATGCTTATTATGCTTATTATAGGCCGATAGAAATATATGTATCTTCGATGTAACGTAGCGAGCAATAGATTCGTCAGCGCAGATGTTTTGTTCTTAGAAATTCTTTGGCTCAGGAAGTCTTCTTCACTGCGCAAATTCAGTCTCATAGGCGGTCATTTATCCATCACTGTCTTCCTTCCTCTCTCTCTGTCTGATCCTCTGTCTATTCCTCTGTCTGTCTCTGCCTCTGCCTGTTCTCGTCCGTCTCTGTATCTGCCTCTGTCTCTGTCTTTATTTCCCTGAGCGGATCCGCTGTCTTTCATTTCACCCAGTCCGTGTTGAAGGGGAGAGGGCGCTCCATCCGTTCCCAATGGTAAGAAACCAGTCGAATGGAAATGATGTAATGCGTGCTTAATTTGTTTGATCCCATGTCAGGCGAAACTGTTTTTTCTACTTCACTTCTCTCAGTTATTTCTCTCCATCGCAGAAATTCCTCCAACTGCATTTAAGTTATTTGGTCAATAAAGTTCAATTATGGAAGTCAAAGCCTCTGCTCCTGTCAAGCAACAGTGGCAACTGACCTGGAAGATTCATAACACACGGTAAAGCGCATGACATTTTAGACGAAGAATCCTCGCACACAGAACAAATATCACTGCTTTTTATTGTACCATGCAATGCATGCGCAGATATGCTTCATTCTTTTAATGAAAAAACACAATATTTTTAAATCAAGCAATCTCTTTATGTATCGAGTTTTCTGTTCTTAAGTGGTTTCAATTTCTTCTTTCTTCTTCTTCTTCTTCTTCTTCTTCTTCTTCTTCTTCTTCTTCTTCTTCCTCCTCCTCCTCCTCCTCTTTTTCTTTTTCTTCATCATCATCATCTTCTTCTTCTTCCTTTTTTTCTTTTTCTTGTTCTTGTTCTTCTTCCTTTTCTTCTTGTTCTTCTCCTTTTTCCTCTTTTTCTTCCTTTTCTTCTTTTTCTTCTTCCTCCTCTTCTTCTTCTTTTTCTTTTTCTTCGGCAGTCTGCTCTTAAGCAGGTCCAAGAATCAAACGACGCCATTCCTCTCTACTTTGTGCCTTCTCCTTAATTTTGGGAAAATTAAGACATGAGATCTGAAGCGTCTCTTAAAGCCTCTGCTGCTCGAAACCAACACTCTGTTGTCCTCCTGTGCAAGCAAAGTATACGATAGTCGAGTCCTTGCCGGGATATTCAATTGCTCTTTGACAAGGAGTTCGAAGAAGAACATCGACACTGGAAGATGTTGTCTCGTAAAAACACCGGGAGGAAGGAAACGGGAAACCATCTCCTTATCTATCCGCAGTACGATGATTCAATTCTTTATCGATCTTAAGCTGCAAGACTTGTTCAAATGTTTTCGGAGGAATTTTGAACTATAGGCTTCTTATATTAAATGATTTGGCTGAAGTTGCTCAATTCTGAAGTGTCAGTGGCACAATTCCTTTAGGAAGAAATTCAGATATAGGCGTAGGAGAGGACGGGGGTCAGAGGGGCAATTTCCTCAATATTTCGGCCATTCATCTATCCCATACAACTTGGCCCATTTTTGTCTACCACGTCATCCGCGATATCCACTCAGAATCTGGAAAAAAGAACTTCTTTTCGTTCAACGTCGACAGCTGAAGAATTTCACGAGGAGATCATCCAAACTGCAAAATACTATGCAATTAGTAACGTTGGTTAGAGCGTACGTCCCATGTGTCTCTGTGCGTCTGGCTTCCGGTTCACATACTGATGACTTATTTAAGAGATTTGAATCTCTGGCTGACACGGTCCGTACACGGGGTCTTAAAGGCGTGGCGCCATTCAAACGGGCAGCGCTGGTGAAAGATCTCAGCCGATCAATTCATAGAAACATGAGCAGGGTCAAGGTCTCAGGGTCGTTATATAAACACGTGTACATTTACATTTATGCGATTCGACAAAGGACGAAGTAACCAAAACCTATGAAATTACCAGCATAAATTAATTGGATGCTGGTATATAAGTAGTCAGAGTAGGATTAAATATGCGAATAATTGAGATACTATAAATGTACCTGGCATTCTTGTTGTGTCGTTAAACTGTTATTGTACTTATATTTACGAACGGGCCATGGTTGTTGTGCAAATGGAGAGAAGCCACTGATCCATTGTGCAGCTGTGGAGCACATTGTCCATATCTTTGTGCAAACATGTTTTAATGGCGGACAATAGACCCTTCATCTCGCTGATGATAACGCTTGCATCTGGCACTCTTCTTGTCCTAGCGTGTGCAGCTCGTACAGCCCAGCACGACTGCATATACGCTAGGACAAGAAGAGCGACACTTACTTCATTATGATCACCAATGAACCAAACTGATACACTTACCTCTGCGTCCAAGCATACATTATAATCTAGCGTCGATTACATTTATAGGCCTCTGAGGATGCGGTAAGTGAAATCTCCGTAAAACTTATTAAGATGATTCTGAACATAAAGTGGTCATTCGCATAATAATACTTTCAAACGACGTGAAATTATGACACGAATCGGAATGTTGAAGTTTTGGTGTTGGGCATCGTAATGGAAATAGAGAAATTCTTCACCAGGACTTTGGCTAACATAACATAGGCTGGAACTTATAGACTATTGTAAACATAACATAGAATATACAGTAAATATACAGAGTACTCGCTCTGACCCATTTATGCGCACCTGAATCTCGCAGATGAATATTTCCTACTTTGCGATGGATTTCTCAGGTGCGGCCACATTTATAGACCTATTTTTCGGAGAATTAAAGCCACGATTAGTACTTAATTTGAGTTTATGGAACACAGCTGATGACCTTGTTTTGTTGAATTGAGCTGCATCTGACCTAATGGCGATGTTGTTGATGTACGCGTGTCACGCTGTGTGTCGCCCTCTATGCAGCAGTTTGCTGATTGATGCCTGGAGTCCTTATTACAGTAACCACAGTTATGTTGAATATTCGTCCACTGTAATGATGATTAGTAACGTCGTTATAACCTCTGCGAAATATTCGTAGAGTAGACAATCTAAAGACCCACGTAAGCCTATAATACCGAACGCTGGTGCTAATAGGGCAATTGTGCTTCCTGTTCACCTCGATAGATAAGTTCGTCATTAGCGAAAATTGCTCGGTAATTTCGCACGTTTGGGCTTCCACTGTGTCTTACGTCTGCCTTAAATTTCATGCTTTTTTGGATGATATGTGGTAGCATATGACCAATAACCATAGCCCGACCGCACGTTTCGGATCTCCACATTTCCTTTAGCAGAGCTATAAGCTCACACATGTAGGTTAAATGAGCTGCTTGGCGATACTTAATATAAGCATAATATAGACTTAATATAGTTGGTATGAAAATGGCAGAGCGTTCGATGTTTGAACTTGTATGACAATATGCCCTTTCCGTGAATCCTGACAACTATTTGTAAGAAAGAAATAGTAAATTAGGAATATGTTTGCAAGATTTTGTAATTGTTCGCGCAATCACTGATTATCACTCTATAATATAGAGACAAAAGCGGAGTTAAACTGTAGCTATACAAGTTTGCAAATGTTTTCGGTGTGTCTTCCATAGTCGAGATTACGTTCAAGGAAGTATCTGAAGCAAGAAGAATCAGCTGTAGGCCGATATGTCAAGATTCGGATAAAACAAGGCTGCAAAATCAGAAAGTACCCGCAAGTACTTAACAAACATGAGGCTATATGGTGCGAACAGACACCCTTTTTGACCAGTGTTGTTACAAATTTCTTGCAAAATGTTGTTAGAAAACAAGTGAGGACATGCTTGACAATTTCAAACATCAAACGTGTCGCCCTTTGCAGACCATTTGCATATAAACTATTGCCAAGTAAGTCATTGAGTCTGCATAATTATATATCTAATCAAATGTAATGACTTCTATAGCGTCGTTAACATAATGTCCGAAGACATCAGTTGATGATCGCTTCGAGTGTGAATCGAAGGAATCAAAAATCATAACCCATTAGAGGCGCCAGGTCGAAATCCGGTGGGTCAAAGAATGAAGCATTGTTAAAGCTCTTATTCCTACACATACGCTTACAGCTTAGCCATGCGTCTGCTATGTGTACTGTGTAGAGATTTGAAACCCGCAGCACAGCCGCCATTAGAATCGGTTGACCTATTACACGTAGACTGGTTCTCGTTTGGATAATGTTGACTTCCAGATTTTCACATACGCCGTCTGCGACTGGAAAATCTCGGAATCGATGATGCGTTGGTGAGACAGCGTCTTCAGAGAAGTACCGACCGTCAGAGAATGTTACGAAGGCGAATGCATAATTATCTTCTTCACAGATCACGTGACCTGATGAACATCCGGATGACGCCTTTTATACGATTTATATATGAGTAAGTATGTATGTTTTTATATAGGCATTTATGAATGCATGTAAGTATGTTTGAATGTATGCATGTACATTAGAAAGCGCACATGCAATGTGAGGGAATAGGATTTCTTCAGCCCTGCTCTGTTTTGCTTCTATTGAATAGTGATAGCCTGATATCTGGACACGAAAACAGAATGGAAATATGTGACCTATATTAATTCATACGTACTGTGACAGTTTTATTCTTGGGGAGATATCTGACACTAGGGAGGATATGCAGATTGAGGCTCCTCGAGGTTTAATTAGTAATTCAAATATTTTCCGTGTGACATTTACTCAGAGATGCAAATGAGATAGACTAAAAGTTGGATGACAGTCTAATTAAATTGCTATATGGGCCTCGGTGTAGATTGAATTATACTGCTACAAATCATGAAATACAGTGACTTGGAGAGGAATTAAATGCTAAATAGACCTGATTTTACATTGACTCAGAGAACATGAATGTATGGAATGCTACTAAAACTGTTATGTTGTGCTACGTTTCGCCAATGCATGCCTTGTGTTTGTAAGGCATGAGCGTTTGTCTCGGGCTAATAAAAATTACTTACTTACTTACTTAAATAGACCTGGTTTTACATTGACATGGAAAGGCGTGAATGTCATGAGCTGAGCACTGATGTCTGTTGAGCCCCAAGTATCATTTAATGGACAGATACTCAACAATCTGCGTTTCACTGATGACATTTACTTGGTTGCTGAGCCGTCGGAGCAGATACAACATACAACAGACAGATACAACAGACAGACATGAAACGAGTAAAAGATTTAGACTACGAATAAATGTGCGATAAACCAAGACAATAGTTACTACTGGAAACAAAAGATCAGATGGGAGTGAGACTAGATAATGAAGAACTGAAGCAAGTCACAGGGAGGCTTAATGACGGAAGATGGCCACTGTACAAAAGACATCAAACGTAGGATTGGTCTGGCATAGGCGATCTTCGGCAGATCAAGGCAGATGTGGAGGACTAGCAGTATATATCAGCAAGAACAAAGCTAAAACTGTACGAAACATTTGTCAATCCAGTGTTGTTGAATGGATCCGAATGTTGGTGCATGTGCATATGGAAAGAGGACGAAAGAAGGTTATTGGTGGTGGAAATGTGTTAGCTAAGAAGAATACTGGGTAGAATCAGACGAGACAGGATTCGTTATGAGGTGATTCGGGAGGTGATTCACTTTTATAATACCAGAGCAGCAAAATCCTATCGCACTATTTTTGCTAAATCAAATATTCGCTGTTTCTCAACTAAATACAATGGTCCCCTGATCTGGAGCTGTGTTCCCACAAATATTCAACTAGTCCAAAATCTTCATCTTTAAAAAAACTATTGCATTCTCAATTAACGGATGGATTAATTAATGACATTTCATGGAACTGATTTAAACTGGATTACATGCCGTCTTGCAACTGTTACTCTAAGACTACAATGTTCATAATCAAAACACTGTGCTGTTTTTGTATGCTTATGAATACCTCTGTTTAATCACTTAGTTAAGCTTATCTCTGTGTCTCTCAATCGAACCTCTATCTTCAACGTAATTAACTGACAAAATTGGGTGTCCCTATTAGCGGGATTTCCATCCCTTCTGGGCCTTCCCTTTGTCAACGTTTTTCTTGTAACATACCAATGTTGAACTGATGTATGTTATATCGTTGCAATAAAAAAAATTGATTGATTGATTGAGTTGGATCAGGTGGAAACACTGGTAGACAAGATTAGAAAAAGAATACTGACCTGGTTTGGCCAAGTAACAAGGTTGGACAACAAGGAGACTACCGGACAGAGTACTTTATGGTCACGCTGAGGGGACGATTCTCCGGTGGAAGGGAAAGACTTCGTCGAGGACGCGATTGGAATGCAGCAGCAGCTCTGACGATATGGGAGCAGTCTAGGCAGAGGAGGGGACATGGAGCCGGGGAAGACAAAAACATGGATGGACAATGTGAAAGAAGATCTAAAAGAGCAAGGAATGAATATGAAACAGAGTGAGATTGAGAAATATTGTACAAACCTCATCGTCGGCGCACACATGACGGAAGAGAGTAGAAGAAGGAGGAGGGGAAAAAGAGGAGGAAGAGGAGGAGGAGGAGGAGGAGGAGGAGGAGGAGGAGGAGAAAGAAGAAAATAATAATGAGAAAACATAGGCCAGTAGGGTCAGGACAACAGGAAAGCTGTTTGATGATTTTAGACCTGCCATTGGTTCTTAACGGGGAAGGTCAAGGACCTCAGACGACAGCAGATGTCTGTCTCTCTAGGCTTCTTGTGTTCTTGACAACAGTGAGATAAGGGAGCTTCTTCTTGGCTTTGCTGCAGTCACATATAGGCTACGATTCGAATCCTAGACCTTCACGTGCAGTTGGTGTTCACCAATAGGCGTAATTTGTGTGGGGGTACGAGGGGTACCCGTACCCCACTTTCTGGACTGGGGGACCGTACCGTCCACTTTTTGAACAATGCCAATCAATATTTTATTATTGTGCCTTCCCAGAGACCGCAGCCTCCGCCTTGCTTCGTGTATGTAAGAATTTGGTACCTCCCACTTTTTAGACCAAAAATACGCCTCTGTGTTCACCCGCAAAGAAAGCTTGTGCCATCGGTCAATTGGTGTTACAGTCTTTGCCTTTTGACCATAACACCGCGCACCTTCAAGGACTGTCGCTAAAAAAACACAAGTTGAGCAGTAATTAACACGTCACATTTGGGGGGTCCGTAGAGTTATGGAAGTGAAGAGCTGAAGGTACCAAGATCGAACCCGGTAGACCCCGTAAGGTTTTTTTCAGCCGTCCACTCGCTAGGTGGCAGTGGTTAAGTGAATGTAGACCATGATTGACGCCGTGTGGCTGCCGTTTAAAACAGTTACATTCGACTCCTGTAGAACTGTCATCGTGTGCTTCTACTATATACAATGTATACATGTATGTAAGGCGCCCTGCGTGCTGCTGTTTCTACTATAATGTTCATTGTACAGCGCAGTGCGTTTGCAGGCGCTTAATTAAAGAACAAATTATTATTATTATTATTATTATTATTATTATTATTATTATTATTATTATTGTTATTATTATTATTATTATTATTATTATTATTATTATTATTATTATTATTATTATTATTATTATTATTATTATTATTATTACTATTATTATTATTATTATTATTATTATTATTATTATTATTATTATTATTATTATTATTATTATTATTATTATTATTATTATTATTATTAGGCCTATACATGTATGTCCAACGTAACTCCGCCACTACCGCTTTCGGGGTTGCCAATCCCAAGCTAGATGGGGAGGGAGACAAATCATATTCTTTATGACACAGCGTGGTTAAACAGTCCATCGGCTGAGTGAGAAACGCAGGTGTTATAATTACACGATTACCTTATTTTACTTCATTAGTAATAGTCCGTAATTCTCAACACGAATCTGTAGCTGGTGAACTAAGCATATGCTTAAAACAGTAGAGCACTGTTCTGAAGGTATGCTACAATAAAAATGATTTGTTTTAAACTGTGCCTGTTGCAAATGTGAGCCTTCTAGATTGAGGTGTTGTGGGTGTTGGTGTAGATCACCCTAGGCTAAGGCCCGAACACAGACCTACCGCAGCATGGTATTCTTGAATTCAATCATTCGTCAAGGGAATTTACACAGAGCTATAACCACCGGTACTTTCCACTCCATATTCGTCCATTCGATCTAACTTGCACAATGACAGTTCAAAAAGTCACGCTGTGTGTGCACAGTATGAAGAGGCGGCGGTGACATACTAATAAGCCTTCCCTTCCCCTGATGGGCTCTAGTGCAACCAGCGCTCAGTTGAGTCATATAGGACTTCTACCTAATACTAACATGAACAAGAAACGCGACCTAAATTTCTTTTAGACGGTTCACTTGACGCATTAAACACTACTGCCCCACACACTGTGCGCCCAGTTAGCCGTTCACATACTGTTGCATAGAAGTACATGTAGGCCTACATCATTTTAAAAGCTTTGCCGGTATAACTTTATTTCTGTTTTACTTTAGCCGGTGTCGTGCGGTTGACGTTCACTTGGAACGTAGCCTACCATCATTTGAGTCCGGTTTAAGTCCGTCGAGTTTGACAGTTCTGCAGTTGACGATTGATTACTAGGCCTACTGTTTGGGAGAGGACGAGCATAGCCGAGCTGTTTGCCTGATCTCATCGACTCTTTGCTCCCCCTTGCCCATCCTTTGTGGGACACTCTGTGCACACGATCATTCTGATCAGTGACAGTGGTTACACAGATGCATGACGGAAGTCGTGACACTGTTTGGAGTTGTTTAGAGACGCAAATCTTACGACAGCTTCGAATTCAACGCTGTTGTTAGGTGCGTAGAAGGCGCCTTATTATTAGGTGTCTGTATACAACAAACAAAACGATTCTCCGGTGGAAGAGAAAGTCTTCGTCGAGGACGCGATCGGAATGCTCTGACGAGATGGGAGCAGTCTACGCTGGGTGGTTGACGAAATCACCCGAGGATAGGAAAGGCCTTTTCAGCCTCTTTTCAGCGGTAGGTCTCTCTCTGTTCAATCAGCTTAGCAGTAGATTAACTTCAGAAATCTTCAAAGGGTCTTATAGAATGTCATTTATTTCAGAAGATCGAATATCGAGAAGAGTGATGCTGTGTCAGCTTATTGGTTAAGGGTCTAGCTTGAGAATGAGCTAGACCCTGCCGCTTATGTCGCTTAACTAGATAGATATCTTCGTTTATTGCTAAACCAGACTGACACACCGCAGTCAGTTATAGCGGATACGGATTAAATTAGAATATATGTTTAACATTGGTACAAACACACCAACATATTAACGTCTATAAGTAATTCGATGGATATAGTTTCGATCGTCTTTCGATGGTCGTTCCTCCGTGATGACCACCTAACTAATCAGCTGCAGAGTTGACCATGACCTTTCTTTAGTCATCAGTATTTTTGTTCTGTTTGTAATTTTTTTATGGCATTGTAAGAAAGTTTTAGAAACTTTTATGTTTGTCAGAATTCTTATGACGATACTTCGTTTCCACTTTTATCAGCTATGTTTAGATTTTCCAGGTATATGCTATTACCTTTTCCAGCTAATATTAGCTGATGAAAAGTTTCTTTGGTTCTCGGTTTCATCAGGAACTTTCTTACTTCACAAGTTCAGTAGGTAACCCTCGCTCTAACCAGCTTGGGGCAACTAAGTGACGTGACTTCAAGAGAAAATGATGGGCTCTTGGTCCGATTGGCCTTTTAAATCCAGAAAAGAGACAATTCGAGGGTTAGGTATGATTCTTGTGCGTTAACCCTTTTATTCTTATTCCGTACAATATCCCTGATATCCAGGATGTCGAACCGGAAAAAGTATTCCTTGTACTGTTTGCTGAGATTCACCAATTCATTTTTACTTAAAAACAATTCAGCTGCACCAGTAGGCCTATATGTTCTGTAGTGGAATTTCCGGTGGCTAACTAGCTCGGGTTTCAGTAAGCTAATCTCATCCTGGCATTAAAGGACTTCATTGAAGGGATAAATTGGGCTGAACAAAAATGCAGCAAGAAAGCAACACATAATTGACTGTATAACTTGAATCTTGGCTTAACAGTCTATGGATTTTGTTTTAACAGACTCAAATTCTATGTATCAGATCAGGAACAATTCACAATCATTCACTATCCACGAGAACATCCATTGCTATGAAAGTACTAAGCCATAATACATCAAAGAACTATCATCAGAAAACAACGTCCTTGAACAGTATTCCTTAGGTCTGCAATTTTAAACATTAGATCGCATCACAAACAGCTCCTATTACTCTGCTATGAACATGCATTCAATTGGCCCACAGAAACATTTCATACATAAATTGCAAATAAATCAAACAAAAATCAAGACTACAAATATCAAGACTAACAAATACATTTTAAAATGCAATCCAAGCAAATCTGAAAGAAAAGAATGAGAAAACTCTGCCACAATTGCACAACTACATACGGATGTATAGGCAAGTGAGAAAAACGGTGAAAAAACATACAGCACCAATCCGCAAAGAGGCAATAAATTATTAAACCAAAAACCTTCTAAAAATTGTCACTCAAAAACATGTATTGTCATTCAATACATGTTTTCGGATAGCCTTCAATTACTGGGTGTCTTAAGTAGGCTAGATCAGATTTTAAAGTATATTCAACTGTTGTAACTTGAAGCTTTACAGAACTCGGCGCTTATGAATAAACTGGTTCCTGCAACGTAGCTTTCAATGGTGCTGTAGAAATCTTTATAACTACGATTTACATTGTAATGCTGTTGTAATGAGTAAGCCCTTTTGGAGCAACAGACAATGTAGAGTTTGATAATGGTTCTGGAGACACCGATTTGATGCTGGACAGTGGAAAACTGGCGTTGTCAGAAGCATTTCCAGAAGCATAAGACGTCATTGGAGTGGTGAAACTGGTGACATCCGTTACATTGCTATGCTGGCAGCTAATGGGATCGGTACTGGAAGAATTGTTACACATCACCAGAGTGTTTGGTTGACCGGATTCAGACAAAAGGAAGACGTTTTACTAGAGTTCAGTGCTGGCATCAACATCATCGCCAAATGCATCAGCATCAGGACCAAGATGGAAAATACGAGACGGCAGCGCTTTCTCTTCGGAGTTGCAACATACTTGGTCCAGCAAAGAGCGCTCCAGACTGAGGTGAACGACTTGAGGCCAAGCAGAAGGCCAGTCTGTGTTGGTGAGAGGCCCAGATAGTAGAAGTAGATGGTGAGAAATGGGAGAAGACATGCTCGACCAGCAGCAAAGACGAGGCTGAAGATGTTGGCAATGAACTGGCCCTTGAAGACATTCACTTCTGGCATGACTCGAATCTAAAACAGATTCACACCAACACTCCTAACATAACGTACTTTTAGCCACCAGCCTTTGTCTGGTTGGTGGAAGCTTCTGCTTAATCCGCACTTCCAGTCATGAATGTTCCTTACGAAACTTAGACACTTTTACGTCGCACGACGTAGCAATCGAACACACGCCTGACTGCAAATTATAGTAACCAATGGAGGATGCATAATAAGACATAAAATAAAAATCACAATAATACGAAGTTTTAAAGATTCTACATAAAGTAATGTGGCCTTAACATCAATCAAATACACACCTGAATTTTTTTATTAGTTTCTTTTTTTCAATTTTTCTTTCCGCTGTTTTTTTCTTTTTTCTCCACCACCATCCAGAGTTAGGCCTAGTTACTAAAACAAGAAACAAATTGTATTTATTTATTCATGGCATTTAGTAGAAATGCATAATTTTATATATTAAAAGCAATACAAATCTATTTCTTTCTAAATCCAAAACACTCAAGGCAAGGAACATAAAGGGGTACCCGAGAGTCTTATGAGCTAAGGTGTGTGTGTGTGTGTGTGTGTGTGTGTGTGTGTGTGTGTGTGTGTGTGTGTGTGTGTGTGTGTGTGTGTGTGTGTGTGTGTGTGTGTGTGTGTGTGTGTGTGTGTGTGTGTGTGTGTGTGTGTGTGTGTGTGTGTGTGTGTGTGTGTGTGTGTGTGTGTGTGTGTGTGTGTGTGTGTGTGTGTGTGTGTGTGTGTGTGTGTGTGTGTGTGTGAAAGAGAGAGACAGACAGACAGACAGACAGACAGACAGACAGAGACAGAGACCAACCTTTACCAGATTTCAAATAAAGTTCTTAAAATCTCATGAAGCATAATCATATCAGACCTGTATTTACTTACTTATTTGCAAGAATACCAGTTATAATTTGCTGCAGTCAAAGTAGTTGCATGAATTATGCTTATATAATCAGGTGTGTTCCCATCTTGACCACGCCTTCCTCCAAGCTGTCCTCCGCAATCCTCCAATCTGTCCTCCGCCTTCCTCCATGCTGTCCTCCTTCTTCCATGCTGTCCTCCGCAATCCTCCAATCTGTCCTCCGCCTTCCTCCATGCTGTCCTCCTCCTTCTTCCATGCTGTCCTCCGCCATCCTCCACCTTCCATTCTTTCTCGTCCAAGATGGAATTCGCCTTAGTAGCTCCTCTGCCTCCTTCTCTCTCTTGTCTCCTCGCAATCGGGATTGGACCTTCACTGGACAACCTCACTGACATGATGCAGCGCTCTTGATTGCACTGATTTAGCCCTTAAATTAGCTTTAGAAGTTTTTAGATTACGATTACGACATATTACGTAATCAAGCAAGCAAGGGCAGATCAGTTGTTAAGAATAAAAATCATATGCTACTTGAACAGCTGCTCCTAACTTTCACCTGGCGTCAACCAGTAATCTGTATTAGCTTTACTAACTTGGAAGCAGTGATGGGCGATATTTAACTAAAAAGTTGCTAACTTTTAGTTTAACTAAACATTTTTAGTTAAGGATGAAGTTTAACTAAAAAAATTAGTTTAGTTAAAACCATAGTTTAACTTAAAAATTTAATTGCTAACTAAAAAGTGTAACTAAAAAATCAGCAATGCGCAACTATTTTCCGCAATGAACATTGAACACTGTCAACAACTCTAAGCCAAACTTATGGATTAACACTGCATGGTTTTAGCATTAACATCTTGTGTTTTCAAATTCATACACTACTTAGGCCTACAGTATGCCTGTAACAGTATGCTAGAACAGTACACATTGCATAGCTAGAAGGTGAAATTGTCATTGATGCTCTGCATTATTACGCTTCACTCAACCTCTGTTATTGTGAAAATGTTTGTCGTAAAAAGTTGGAAAAAGTTTGACTACTTTTTTTAGTTTAGTTAACTAATTTCCAAAATCAGTTGCCAACTTTAGTTAAACTATATTTTTTAGTTGGAAAATAGTTTTAGTTTAACTTAAAAAATGGTTTAGTGCCCATCACTGCTTGGAAGGCCTACATCGCATTCAACTTTATTTCTCCAACTTTGAAAGATAACGTTGTTGCGCCTAAATTATGTTATGCTATTATTTTTTTACTTTAACAACCAACATTAAAATGCAAAAGTTGTTCCTTTTAAGTATTGCACTAAAAACATAAAAAATTCCATTGGAAGGTAGACATACGTTATTGTGTGATTTAAAATGGTGATTTTTTCTCGTCATAGCTAATTTATGCAGAAAAATCAAAAAACGTTACTGATACACTACATGGAAGACACAGATTACCTTGGAATAACCTGGCAAGGGCACATAATTCCGGAGGAATGTTGTCCTGTTGGGCAGATATAGTCTAGTCGTCTCGGTTTAGGCTCTGGTTCCCTGAATGTCAGAATGATCGCCATGGCGATAATAAGCGCACCAGTAAGTATGGCCACAGCAATAATAAAACAGTCGTTCATTTCTAGTCGTTGTTCTAGCTCTTCCTCTGATAAAATCTGATGATAGACATGCGTTGACAGGCCAAGATGTTATCCGCCAGAGCAAAATATGGTGACGTTGAATAAATCCATAAGTGACGTCATGTACAATTTATTAGTAATGAACGTAGCATCACTCTGTAGGCCTGTGCACCAAAGCATCCATGTGACGCCTTCGTGACTTTCACAAAAACAAATACTTCTGCTACAAAGTGGATCTTCTCAGCTACACACGGAAGCTGTTGCAAGCCGCTAAAATGAATCTGAACAATTAACGTCAGACCAAAATTCTATCTTTACAGTCATTTGCCACAGGGCTATAGCGCCCTTCATATGTGATGCAAAATGTTTTATTTACGCCAGGCAATACTGAGTTTAACACCACCCCCATAAGACAATGATCTATCTCACTACATGTTAAACCTACACTCTGCTCGTTACAATCCAGAAACTCAAACAATATTAATAATGAATGTGTTGCTCATTATGTATGGCGTCCTTATTTTCACTTTGCATTTTGATTAGACGATTTTCTCATCGTTAGACAAGGTGTTATTGTGACGATAACGATGAAGATGATGAAGGCGATAGAGTGGTGGTGCTGGAGAAGCAGGAGATGATTACAAAGAAGATGTCATCAGCGATGATGGTTATAACCATGATAAGCAATGTTGACCACGACTAAGAGTGTGATCCATGGTCATCACGAATTATAATTCGCAACAACAGTGCTTTCATTGCCCATAACGCCGTTATAACATTGAACCGACGAAAGCATAAGTTGGGTCTACTCTAGCGAAATTTGTTAACCCGACCATTGAAAATAATCACATAAAATATGTTTGATTGATTAGTTGTGCAGTTAACTGAGATGTTTATTTAGGCCTAAATTAGGCCTATATAATCGCCAGCATCAGATTATGCTAGAGCTTCGTTGAGTATAATAATAATAGGTTTGCGAATCAGCAGAATATTTAACACAAGTAAGGATGTAGGACATTGTAGGCTAATGTGGAGAATTAGAAATGGAATTTTCTACAAATGACTTTAAGATTTGTGCATTCCAGGCCCAGCTTAGCTAGATCAGTAGGCCTATATTTTGGAGTTGCTGTAGATCAGTCTAAATGGCTCAGTGTTAATTAGGCTAATTTGGGAGAACTACGCTGTTACTTCTGTTTACAGCAGAATATAGCACAGCATGACACGTCATTGTTAACATATTCAATAGGTTTACAGTTAATCCGTATGTTGACTTAATCAGGTTAGCTTCCATAATTAATTGGTCACTGGAATTCTGTTGATGAAAACAAAGTAAGTAGGTCTACTTTTATTAGCACCAAACCAACCCCAACACTTTACAAACACATTGAATATGTTAAAAATAATTAGTCACTGGAATGCTGTTGATCAATAAATTAAAGTAGGCCTACTTTTATTGGAACCAGACCAACACTAACACTTTACAGGCATATCGAATGTGCTAACAATTACTGTACTTAGTCAGTAATTTTCTTCTTCTGTTTATAATGACGTTCCTTTTCAATTATTAGCTCAGCTCACTGGAATTCTCTTCCCACTAGACTTGTGCATCCTGAACCAGAGTTGCAGTTACTTCACAGGAACACTTGAAAGTATAGGATTCATAACCGGAGCTGATTAGGCTAACCCATGGTGAGAATTCATCCCCTAGTCATTCTTAGGACCCCCAGTTCATTGCAAACCCAAGGGAATCGAGTTCAATCCCCTCAGTTGTGCAAGAGTGATTATATTGTGCGTTTTCTTTCACAATTCACTTTGTGGGTTACTAATAATGTAATGCTCTGGTTTATTGTGAGATTTGTGACCATGTGTATTGCATACTAATAAATTTGGTGATGTCATCACTTCAAGGAGTTTAAGCTTTTCATTGCAGTTTTGAGTTTTCTCAGTTTGCACAATAAGGATAAAATATTCAACTCCACATGGATCAAACTCATCAAAGACTAACCTCTTTTTCTACAATTCTCACACCGGGCTCACCCGAGCGCGGCGCTACATAAATGCTCTGAATGCTGGATCGAATTAATTCTTAGTTGATAATTATTGTTACGTGGCTTCGTAGTTGGTTTCGTTGATTATACTTAGTTTGCTTTGTTTGTAATGTCAGCGACAGAAGTGGAAACGAAGATACTTTGTTCTCTACTGTGCACCGACCTCTGGCACCGAAGAAAACACGTCGTCGCCATCTCCTGTTCTGGTCTACTATGTAGACGAGGCGATGAAAACGCAAAAGGGAACAATCGACCTAGGTAACTGCGAGGAAATCGTCGATCACGTCGAGTCCTGCTACTATCGACATCTCTTCCTCATCAAAACGGTGACCCCACAGGGTTATCGACGAACCTACTACCTGGCGGCTGACTCATCGGACGACGTTACAAACTGGGTCAAAAAACTGCATTCAACATTAAACCTTTACGAGGACAAATTATTCACGAACACGGTGTTATCAATTACAAAGTCAGGCTCAGAAGTCACCGGCATAATAGCGACCGTGAACAATTTAGAGGTAAACTCGGAAACTTCAAAGACTAACGCGAATAAAACACCAATCAATGAATCATTAACGTTAGTCAATCCGGACAAATCTGCTCTTAAGCAACTTTCACATGTTCAATGGCTAATTGTAAATTCTGAAACCAAAGCTAACTGTTTAGAATTGCTGTCCAACAATGTAGGATTATGTGACAGCAATTCAGGAACACCAGTCTCCAAATGCGGAAGGAAAGTTAAAAATCCAAAACTAGGCCAACCGTTTAAAGCCAACGTTTCAGCTGAGGCTACGTCTGCTGGATCGCTTTCAGTGGATGCGAGTTCCACACTGGAGTCCATCCAATCTTCCGCCGCCCCAGGTCAGTCAGGTTCTCTGCAGAATGAAACGTTATCTGGCAACGCGTGCACTGGACAGCCTGGAGCTAAATACTGTAAGGATTGGCCACAGTTTGTCAAGGAGTTGCTGGACGATGGAAACGAGCACCAAGGGATGGAGAAGGAAGAAGGACAGGAAGGAAAAGTGGAAGGGAAAAGCGTCTTCTATGTTTGTAATATGTCGTCCTTTTCGCCGGACAAAATCGCAAGTCCAAACGATACGCAGAAAGGTAAGAGCCAGTTATTCAATTCAATTCAATTTTATTCGGTAACCAACGTGTAAACAGTACAACAGTTAACAGAAGAGTAACCTTTTAGATCTCGCAATTGGTTACGCGGGGTACCAAAGGGGTTGTACACCCCGCTTCCCGGTTACGTTCAGTCTACAGTAAATGTTTTAAATGTTCGCTCCAATGGAATTTTTGGCCATCTCTACTGCCCTTACGTGAACTACCACGGCCTCGCTCAACACGACCATACGACAGAACATCGATGGCGCTGAGCAATTGTGAGCGAAGGACTTGCTCAAGGTCCCTGCACAGGAACTCTAAATGAGCTCTCATCCAAATTATGCTGTACACTTAGTCGCATAGACTTCTTATATACTAACGAGAAACTTGTATACTTTGAAGGTCAAAGACCAAATTTGTCTGAATCAAATGATGAGGCGCCAGCATTTCCGTCTACTCAGTCTTCCTCTTCCGACGTCACCTGCTACGTGCGCATAACAAAAGGAAGTCGTCGATACAAAAGTATAAAGAAAAGACCACAGAATATGTAAGTAACTACTGGAACGTGTAGAATACGGCACTGATGAAATAAATGCAACATATTCATAAAGATTAATTTGCAAAGTGATTGCAGTTGATTTTAAATGAAAAATGATTCAGGTCAAAAGGCCAACGTATCAGGCGAACATGACATGGAATTCATCACATCGGTTTGTAACTCGTACTGATTTAGACGTCGTATTTAATTCCAGTTTGTCCGTCTCAGAACATATTCAAGCCATTTTCAAATCTTCTCACTTTCAAACGCAAGACGTTTCCAGAATGAGACTTGTGTGTCTTAGTTTCACTATCTAACTCCGAAGTTTCTACTTGTGTTCATTACTGTAACTAATTTTAAAGTGACATCACAAAGACAAACCTGCACAGAATTAAATTGTTTCAGAAGTCCTATAACTAGAACCGCCCAGTTCTAAAACAATAGGCCTACTCCATTCTACAATCATTGGTCTGGCTCTCTACTCATTATAATTATGGAGAAAATAATCTCGTTTAAAACGTGTCAAATAGTTTACAACGAAATACCCCTGCAGATTCACAAATACTGTACTCCGTAAATGGATACTCTGACTCTTATTGTGCCCTGTGCCAACACGGTCTTTCTATGTCGTCGGCCCAAGGCTCGAGAATTCGCTGCCGTTGGTTCTGTGATTTCGTTTAGAACTGAAGGCTCGTCGTTTCCTTTTGCTTGTCCTTAGTAGCCTGCCTTCCGACTGGTTCTGTCCAGTGGATTATGCTTATGAAACGACTATCGTTTGATGCCTTATGCATTTCTGTAATGCCATCACAGAAATCTCCAGATGAGGCTGGATGCACTCGTTCAAGCGATGATGCCTCCGTCAATGAGACGCGAAGGCCATGATGCCTGAGTTTAGGCTTAACTAGGACAATTCGAACAACTAACCACTCCCTTTACTTCGGAAAGTCTCCTCTGGAAAGGTCCCTCTTTGCAGCCACAAACAATGAAAGCAATTGCAAAACTGTTCCCATTGTGAGAACTCCATCCGAGCATACCGTCGTCTTCTAGAGCCAACCTCTTTCTTATGTTATTCGCCACGGAGCGCCAGAGTTCTCCATCACATGGTGCGAAATAATAGGCCTACGAGCCGGACCACGCAAAAAGTATAGGGGCCTACGGCTATTATGACAAAGATTATAGAACTACATTACAATCAAGAGTAATTACCGCATATATCAATAAACCAAATGTGTGTGCATATGTGCGTGTGTGTGTGTGCGTGCGTGCGTGCGTGCGTGCGTGCGTGCGTGTGTGTGTGTGTGTGTGTTGATATGAATGTAAGGACGTGTTTAAGAAATTTATTCATGAAGATATTTAGCCATTGTTTCATATTAAGGTCACGTTAAGTCATGTTACTATAAATTTTGAAAGCAATTCCACCCGCCTACTATTTCAGTATGTAGCTAAGTTTTATGTTTGATTATTTGATTTGTACATGATTGTTTCAGGCTTTTTTATATATGAAGAGTTAGGCGGCTGCCCATAATTCCATCTGCACACATTGCACTGAAAACTGAATTACATGTAGATTTAGTTTGATAAACTTACTGCAAAATATCGAGATAAACAACTATCTCTGCATTTATTAGTCAATATAATACATTTATTATGTCAACGTCGAAATTAGAAGCCCTCGTCTAAATTATGTGTATTTAAGGATCTAGATAGAAAAGCGAATTATATGGACATTTTTACATATTAATTTATATTCAAACACGTGCCTCAACGAACGACTATATATATCAACACATGTGCATATATAGTACTATGTATATAGTAGAATGTATGTATAATTGTATATGTAATACATATATACATGTATAATTATTATATACACATACATATTAATATATATAGGCCTATATTATATTTGTGCGCTTTATTTCGTAGGAGGCTCAACAATACAACACAAAAAAATGAAAGGAAACTTAAACAAAAAGATATACACAAAAGAACAAAAATGAAAACTTAAACAACAAAGCAAAAAGCGACTTTAACTTTCCATTGAAAATGAACATTCTATTTTCATGCGACTTAATAATGGTGCTATATAGGGGTGACAATACAAGTCTATTACCCTTGGATTGATACTCGCAACAATATACAGATATTAGTAGTGTCACAGTCATAGTGAACGAAGTTCACGCGACTTTAAAAATCTAGATCGCAGCAACGTGTCCTGTGACCAAACATAATACACATGTATATATTTTCTATAGTCTATTACGTAATATACCATGTAACTTCAACTATTTAAACGTTCGTTCTATAGGTTTTATTATGGTTCATTTTTAATATAGTCATCTTCACGACTAATCATTTGGTTAGCACAATTTGCTCTTTTGGTTGCTTTGCGAAGTTGCTGCAGTTACAGTTACATGGTATAGGCCTGATCTTACATAGGCTAATTACAGACTGATTTAATGATTCATAAGAGAGATGAAATAGGACAGATTCTTTGAATCGTTTCGATTGCCTGAATATCAGTTCTGCCAGAAACAACGACGTTAGGATGGTCGAGAGAAGAACAGGACTTCAAGTGAAAACTTTTGAGAGTAGCATAAAATAACTGATTCGGTAAATGTCATTCATGACCGATTATAAAAATACGGAAGAAACTGACATTATGAAGGTATAGCATGACACAAAACATTGCATAACACAAAACATAACATGTTAGGGCCTACATGACCACAAAAATTATGCAATGAAACACAAGCTTGGCATAATGACTTTGAGTTTGACTAAAGATCTTGAAAGTCGTCTATATCAGAACAACTGTACCTTTTCCAACGCTAGAATTATGAAGACTCGTGCTTAAAACGTAGTTTCTTTTTCTGCAGAGCGTCCGTATTCTGACAACGTGAATGTAAGAAAACAACCGGTGAATTCCACGGTCGACTGACTACGATCATTCGACCATCACTGTACTGTCGAGATAACACGATTAATATTGATCTGGGGGCCAAGTGAAGAGGAAGCGTCGCATGCCAACGACACGAGTTCCAACGCAGTTCCTGTTTCAGCGGAATTCTAATAGAAACGAATAGAAGCTAAATAACTCTGGCTTTGACAAATTGCAAATGAAAGTAATTCTA
>OY744611.1:15491863-15581863 GCA_963556255.1 Allolobophora icterica | reverse complement strand
ACTCTATTCCACCGTGCCTGACTAGATTTCTTAGGGGACGATATAAATGCTCTACATAAATGGATAAATAAATCACCAGCTGCAGCAGTCTGCATTGGAGATGCTCTGCCTGCATCTACGTCATCTGATGACCTGCAACCATCAGGCAGACAGCGAAAGGTCGTCGACGGCTTAAAAGCAAAGCCACCAATTAATAATACACTGACGCAAATATATTCTAATGAATTCAGCTGACAGCAAAGGTTAAAGGTCAACGGACAATTAAACGTCGGCTCACAGTCCAAATGGATTTATTCCGATGCGTTGTATTATTCACCGGTGATTATTTTAATACCAAATACACGATTCATGCCTCATATAACCGCCTAAGCTGCTTATAGCAAAATGATCACGCCCATCAACATCCAAATTATGCAGATATATATATATATATATATATATATATATATATATATATATATCTGCTCAATATATAAAATATATATACATATATTAGGTTTTTACTTTTAAGATAATTACTCAAATAAATAAATATAAAATATACATACATATATTAGGTCTTTACTTTTAAGATAATTACTAAAATAAATATGATTTTCATGCCACAAACGTAAAGAAGACAAAGGTAATGAAGATAAGCAAGAGAAGCGGCATAACACCACAAACAATAAAGATCACACTAAACGAAGAAGAAATAGAACAGGTGGAGAAGTTTTGCTATCTAGGAAGTGTGATCACAGACGATGCAAGATGCCACGAGGAAATAAAAAGAAGAATATCCATGGGAAAAGATGCATTTTATAAAAGAGGAGAGCTAATGAGAGGAGGTTTAAGCAAGAGTCTAAAGAAGAGAATGGTAAAGACACTGGTGTGGAGTGTTGTTCTGTACGGCTCCGAGACATGGACAATGAGGAAGGACGACATAAAAAGATTGGAAGCCTTTGAGATGTGGGTGTGGCGCAGAATGGAGAGAGTTAGCTGGGCGGAACGGAGGACGAACGAGGAAATCCTGCAAATGGTAGAAGAGCAAAGATCACTCATAAGAACTATACGCGGACGACAAAGGAAATGGATCGGGCACATCCTAAGGAGTGAGACACTGTTAAGAGACATCATGGAGGGAAGGATGGAGGGGAAAAAGACGCGAGGAAGACCGAGGACAATGCTGCTAGACTGGATGATGACAAAAGAAGAAGGATACAGTGGACTAAAGAGAAGAGCACAAGACAGAGAACGATGGCGTCATTGGTCATACGAACCTGCCGGTGAGCAGAGAACATAAAGAAGAAGAAGCCACAACCGTAGAAAATCACTTATAAATAATTTCTAAGCATTTTGGATTGACTTCCACGCTGTTTTGCGTGTAGGCTAGAAAACAGGCCGGCGAAACAGTAAACTAAAGTGCATAGCCTACTTATTTAATTCTGAAACATCACTGCTAATTAATACTATTATCAACTAATAACAATTATCAAACACGTCATTGTTATTAATAGTATTCTTGACCAATTGTCTTTATCAAGTAAACACTTCTTACTTCTCCTTACCCAGGGCCAGAAGTAAGGTTTCAAACCATCTTACTTCTGCGACAGATAACCAGCAATTAGATTTGCAGTCTTCAATAAGTTTAGGAATAATTAAATTTGGCTATTTTACTTCTATCACTCAAATTTCTTTGCCATTAACATTATTAAACTGTGGAGTTCTTACATTTCGATAGAAAACGTCGGTTAAAAATTTGGAAAGGCCACAAAGTAAATGTACCTAGCCGTTTTAGCTGTGGATCAAAAACTGACGATACAGCACCGCATCTCTAACACCTAAAATGACCAGCAGCTTATGTAGGCCTAATCGTGGCTGAAGAAGGTATCAATGAACTAAAGTTGTTCAAAACGACCGATCAGCACTGGCTATGCAAATGATCTCTCAGATCTTTAAGAACGAGCTAAAGTCACTAAAGCATTGATTCATGCAATGCAGGGCGAATGCACGCTCGCTTCTGCTTCTTTCTGTCGACGGATGGAAGTAGAGATGACGACCCCGTCTTAGATATGCAGATCTACTACCTCTTATTGCCTCTGTCTATCACGAACAATACGTCAAGGGTCCAGTGGTCGGTGTCCAAGAGGTCAGGACAATTCTCGTCCTCCTCCCCTCTCTATATTCCACTTCCTTCTATCTACTAGCATTCTCAGAGTTGATTCATTAATTGGCGCCGATGAATGAATTATAATTGGTCTCTCCGGCGCCATTCTGTGTGACCCACAGATGATGCAAAGAGTGTTGTAGTCCTACTCTGAGCATTGTTACTATATTACAATTAACTTTATATATTTTAAATCATATTTATCATGTTTATTGTGCCATTATCATTTTCAAAATCCTACATCTTTATGATTCATCGTATAATTTCATGAAATGTCTTGCGACTAAGCTTATGATTATGGCTATGATTACAGTTATGATAATGGGATGTGATTGGAATGGCGACTATTATTGCTGCCATCATTAAAAAATAGAAGGTATATTTGTCTGTTGGAGTTATGGAAGTGTTTTTAAAGAGCCTGGCAGTATAGCAGTAGGACTTCCATCAGCCAATGCACCTGAAACCGAATTTCCTGTTCAGCATTAGAATCTTGGTAGTCATAGAAACGTGCCATAGTCTGCAGCAGCAGCTTACACTGGCTTCTAGCAGCATCCATCTGATCAGTGTTTTCAACCTATATGTAGTGACGGAACCTTACATAAAACACTCATTTGCTAATGGAACTCAGAGCGTTTCATCCGTCCAATATTTCAAGAAATTTAATTGTAACTTGTAATGTTGGGTCAAAATTTGAAGCTTTCAATTTCACATATTTGCATATCTGATGCAGGCTATAATATTACACTACAAATAAGACTACACATGGCCTACTTTAGCACTCCCTAGTGTAGTGCTTGGAAACAATATAAGTGAACAATATCATTTTATTGTATTTCGACAGCAATTATTTATGAAAGATGTATAGAATACCGAAAATATTCAGCCAGGTTTATAGAAGCGCTGGGCTTCAAGTAACGTTCTTCAAGTTTAGTGCAAAATTTGTGCCTGATGGATTCGGCGTAACAGTTCAATTCTCGAACAAATCGTAGAGAAAAAAATACACCCATAATAATTCTTCTCAACAGACAAGAGTCGTTTTTGTTTTTGTTTTTATAGTTGTCATGGCAGAAAATCCAAACTCGAGAAGGTAGGCCAGAAGTATAATAAAAAACTCCATTAGAATTCGCAAATCTGTCTGAACAATAAATGGCTATTTCTTTTCCACCGATATTCAAAATGAGTCCAAGTCCAACTCTGCATGCTTCAATTTGACTGTTCCATTAGTCGCGATTTCAGCGAGTTTCTTCCCCTCTTTCAAAGTGAACTTAACCAGAGAAGAATTAATTGCTATGAATGGGTTTCTAGCCCTTTCATCTTCTGCTCAACGGATACTGATGGAAAATAGCCACTGAGGCTGTTGAATTGAGCGTCCAAATGGTTCATTTGTCTACGGTTAAATTTCCTGGTGCTTTGTCTGAATGACATTTGGAACATGTCTAGATTCCCATTTGATGCATGCCTCTTTCAAATTACAAGTCATGAATAGACTCATAGAGCCATGTATAGTATAGCGAAATATAAAATACAGCTGTATTGTATAAAATGCAACAATACATTCACGTAATAATGTTAGTTTGTTAACAAAGGACCGTGTCAAGCAACAATGACTTAAATCTATGAAGAATTCTGTTCATTGCTAATCCTATTGTGATTTCAGTTGGTGCTTTTCATATGTTTTATTGAACTGCGGAGATACAACTGACACATTTTGGCCATTATTTAGTAGGCCTACAAGTCAAAAGAATGAGATCTTCTAACCGTTCAGATCATGCAAAACAAGAAACCTCTCTCAGATGCGCATACCAGCCAGACATTTTTTGTAATCAGGGCAGAGCCGGGGCAGTCATACAAGTAACCAGTGCAGAGGGCGATTTATGCCCCGAACAAATTCTGGACAGGGCAACGACCAGGGCAAAGGCTTTTTTACCAGAACATTTGCCCTGGCTTTCCCTGGTGTAGCGCCGCAACTGCATATCAGCTGAACTGAACAGCTTTGTACGTAATACATATCACACATAATAAATACGCTGTATCTGGAGCCTTAGATTTTCTATGTATAGGCCTGTAACTGCATGTAGTCTATGCAGAAGATATGTAAGCTTATATACATTCCGATAAACCGACAGAGATGACATTTATGATATAAATTATGTATAAAATATAATATACAGTACATACACTTATATAGAGAGAGAGAGACACACACACAGAGTGAGATAGAGAGAGACAAAGTAGAGCAAAGAAACGACGAAATATGCTTTCTGCGCATGAAAGGAATCTAAGGCAGCCACATCAACGCAATTCAATATTATTGAAATAACTTCTATTGTAAATGTATTTCATTTTCTGGTTTTTGCTTTGGTCTCAGTTCCCACATAATATTTACAACTGAATCTGCGTTCGGGTGTTAGGTGATGACGGAGTCTGTTCACTGAACATTTGGAACGAATAAACCAAGAAGATGAATAGTTCCATGTTGGGAATAATACGCTTCATCGATTTGCTAAACATAAATCACTGCGTGATTAATGCGTGTTCTGTTGCTAGATGAAACTTGATCGAGATCAAATCACGTTGCCAAGGCAACCGTGATTTAAATAACTTCCTGTGGACCACCGCAAGAGTTTAGTGAAGGTCAAATCTCAGTTGACATTCAATGAAATATAGAGCAACAAAAGCTAAACGACAAATTGAGAGCCTCCATGCAGACTGTGTACAAATGTATTTGCTTGTAAGTATCGACATCAAATACAGAGTAAGACTTATGTCTATTTTGACAATTTCCTGGCTGTCAGTATATAACGAGACAAAGCCATTTGAATTTGAACGCAGTTTTTTAATCCATCGTTTGCTAACTATAAGCAAGCCATGGACTATGGAAACCAATTTAAACTATCGGTCAAATATTATATCACCAAAGGTTTGGGATTTTTGTAACAAACTGATGAGACCATGGTGATCTGCATATATATGCAGCAATGGCGAAGTTCGATCATCGTATCAACCGTAGCCATTCAGTCCGTACACTCTGATCAACAGGTTTTCGAGGTTTAAATGTATTTGCACTTCATCATCACCCTGTATCAGGTTCAGATAGGCGATCGTCAGGCAAAGGTCATCGTTAGAACAAAGTCACCGTCAGGCAACGGTCATTTTCAGGCCGTCATGTTAGGCACGGTCATCGTCAGAGCCAGTGTAAGGGCAAGGTCACTTCAGGCCAAGGTTATTGTCAGGCCAAGGTCATCGTCAGGAAACCTTATCAACGTCGAAAGACAACCTTCGAACAAGCAATCCTACCAACATCGTGTGAACTCCATATTGATTCATCATCACCGTCGTCGTGATCGTCGTCGTCGTCATCATCATCATCATCATCATCATCATCATCATCACTATCATCATTACTATCATCATCAGTGTCGTCGTGGTCATGGTCATTACATTTTTTTCATACTAAATTTCTTGCACAATTATGTGCAACAGATTGGCCGTCAATCTGATGGATTTTGTCTGATTTTCATAAGCGAGGAGCCAATTGGTTTCCTGTCACTGGAGGAAGAAATCTCCTGTCAATCGCAGGACCCTTGCACATTATCGCGTCTCATGTCTAACCTTTCATTTCAACCAGACTCTGATTGGAGAAGCTTGTTCCGTCGGAATTGTATATAGGCTTCGGTTTGAAGACATAATATCCGTCCGTCTTTCCTTAAAGCCTTCATGCGATACGATTGCTCTTAAACTCTGTCCAATGAGAGCAACATGCATCAAACGGTATCACCATTTCACACGCCTCTACAATAACTCAGCAGAAGCAGAGTCCTCGTCTTTAAAAAGAATATCCTCTTCGCTCAAGACTTTCATGCAAAGTAGTCTTTCTGTTAGAGGCGCTATCTAATTCTACCAACGCAATCATTATCTTAATCGCTATTGTCATCACGACGATCATCGTCATAATCGTAATTAACCACACTCTTGGCATCAGTGTTTCATTACTTGCCAGTGGATTGTTGCGAACGGTGACACCGACGAAAATAGCAGACAAATGACAAATAAAATACAGATACTTGGCAAGACACAGAGAGTGTTAAGTGCAGAGACAAGTGGAACGAAGGGCAACGACACAACCAATTAGTTGCTCGTCTCGTAGTCAACGACCTCTTCCGTGGTCAACGACCTCATCGCTCATATGCAAATCTAGATGGCAGGTTAGGGCAGTGCATATGCACAGACATACGTATGCAGATATCTGCATAAAATATGTATATCAATGTATGCGTGTATGATATACATGTACTGTTTTAGAGCGTCAGTCACGTCATTATCAGCACATCCGTATATATATATAATTTATAGATGCAGCTTATGTCATACACACAGGCACACACACACACACACACCCGTGTATCGGTAACGAAACTGTAGGAAGGCAAAGTGCATAGAAGGCAAGAGAAAGACAGACAGACAGAGAGACAGACAGAGAGACAGAGACAAAGACAGAGACAGTGACAGAGACAGAGACAGACAACAGTGTGACGATGAAGCAGCGCTAGGTTATGGCAGCAGCAGCAACTGCAGCTGTAGCTGGAGCATCACTGGCCGTGGCTTCAGCAGCTGACCGACTATGTACATGCGATGATGTGATCAATTGGCGCTAGGATGGCGACAGCGTTGACTGCGCCAGGCTCCAGTACCACCACCAGCATCAGCAGCAGAAGCATCGCCTGCAGCAGCAGCAGCAGCAGCAGCAAAAGCATCGCATACGGTCAGTGGAGAGTGCGACTGAGGAGTGTAAAGCCGATGGCGTGAGAGCCAGTGAAGAGCGACATCTAGACACGAGAAATGCCACATACAACGACGACGACGATCCATACGACGATTGCTGGCGGAACTGAAGCGACGCAGCAGCAGAGACGACGAAGCAGTCATCAGGTAAATTCTACTGAGACTCATCGCATGCAGCAGATGTCGCTTCATAAGCCATGACGTAGATCATGACGTCCTCCTCTACGTTCATTACATTATGCATCATCATCATCTTATGCACTTGTAATTAATCCACGCAATCGGTTTCTTTGTAAGCCACAGCATAGATCATCGTGTATTGCATTTCACTAAATTATGCCTGGCCAGGTGCATCCTATCTGACTTGTGACAGCGACAGAAGAGATATCTGTAAAATCCACAGCATTGATCATTCATAAGAGAGTCATTTACATGTAGAAACACTCCTTAACTATGAAACGCTGAATAATAGTATTCACAGTTCAGACAGTATCAGGTGCACATGCAAAAGGGCAAACATTGATAATGGTACAGACGATTCAACTGGTCACCTGAGTCAGCGAACGCATCGCATACGGTCAGTGGAGACTGTGACTGAGTATAAAGCCGATGGCGTGAGAAGCCAACCTGTTTGAAGATCATTGATATTTAATATTTGTTGCTTAACTTGTGCGGCTGGCAACAATCGGTTTACCTCAGTATTCGTTGTTTTCTACTAAACGGTTGTCATTTTAACACATTATTTTTAGACCATGGCCACTGGCGTAAACTTGTCCAAAATATTGGGGGCATGGGTCTGGATTAGAGGTGCAAAAAACAAAGTTTTTTAAGATGAAAAGTTGTTTTTGTTTTGTTTTTGTTTTTATGGTTTTTGATGTTTTGGTTATTTGTTTTTAAGATTTTTGGATCATAAAATAAAATGGCATGAAAAGAGCTCCAACTCAGTTGCGATTTCCGAAAATTAAAAATTATTAAATCAATGTTATTAAAATAACTTCAACAAAAATAAGAAATTTATTTCTTAAAAAACAAAAACAAAATTTTATGGTTTTCTGTTTCTTGTGTTTTTAAAATCAAAAACCGAGAAACAATCAGCGAACCTCAGAGGCCTCCGGTGTTACGCAATGCGTGTGATTTGTCTACACGTAAATTTGTTTCATATCGAAGATATTCAAGATAAAAATAAATTTGTTTTCATAATGAATTTCTGATAATATTTCAGTTCTCTGTCTTTGTTTTTCTGGTTTTGACAATATTTGTGTATATTGAAACATAATATTTTAATATTTGAAGAAATTCTCCTGTCGATTTTTGAAGGCATTGCCCCGGCTCCTCAATTATTGGGGGCACGAGCCCCAGCTGCCCCCCCAACGTCTACGCCTATGGTCATGGCCCAGTTTTCTCTATTACTTAGGCTACAAGATGCAGAACAGAATCCAAAGCGTTTTGTGTTTCAGGGATATTTTTTAGTAAATCTTGCATAGAAAGAAATTCAATGGGTTAATTTCTCTTCGTTGATCCTCTATTCCCATAAACAGATCCAAGAATCTGTTCTGTGTCTAATTCCACAGGTCAACAAATTTAAAAAAAATTCTGTAACATTGGTCGATAGGCTGTTTTTATGCTAATTTTGGGGTGCTGAATTCAAAAATGGCCATTAAAATCCTGCAGGACGTCCTGTTTTTTTTGTTATAGTCCTCCTGATATTGCTTCTACGAATAAAATATGGGTATCCGAAAAGTTACAATCATTGTGATCTTTCTCATGAAATTGCATTTTTTTCATATTTTTTACAAACAGCATGTTTATGGACTATTTCAAAGTTAACTTACACACATTTTCAACAATAATAATGAAAAGCATGAAAGAATAGTAATCCTCATTCACACCTGCCAGTTGTTTATTTCTTCCATTTGTTTGTTGAGGTGTCTTCCCTCTGCAAAGCCAACGCTAGTCGCCCATCATGGCAGATTCCCATATCACCTCCATGGTTTGTATATATCCTGGTGAAATCTTTCACCCTGCTCGTAGCTTACTGCTCATAGGTTCTCAGGGAAAAAGTCAAAATACGAATGCGAAAAGTGAATCTTGAGTTTTTCTTTTAAAGAGCCGAGCTCTTCATAGTTCTTGAGAAATTGTTGACCGTAGTGTTCTTCTTTTTGGTTCCCCAGAAAACCCTCGACCACAGATGTAAATGATTTCCATGCAGCATGTTCCTTCTGATTCAATTTTTCTTCAAAAGTCAGTATCATTCAGTAGCTTCCTAATCTGCGGACCAACAAAGATACCTTCTTTGTACCCTTGGCCACAAGTCTTGAAGTCTTGAACCTCAAAGTTCAACTTGTAATTTTGATAGGCCCAGATCTTGAAGAAGATTGTCAAGTTCATTTTGCTGTATCAGGTGAGGTCCACTTACATTTTCAGGAGTGTATGTTGGGTCTGAACCAGTCAGTTGGTGCGTGTAACTCAACATCTTCCTCTGATGAAGATGAGTCTATATCTTCCCAGTTTTCTGGAGGCTTAGGTATGAGAAGACCTCCATAAGGAACTGGCCTTATAGCTGATGGTATATTTGAGTACACAATATTACACTTTTTCTTTTTTGAAAAGCATACAGTTTTAGACAGAAATTGCAATGGGCATGGATTTCTTCTTACCTTTAACCCATTCAGTCGGGCTAACATAGCATGAAATGCAGAACACACAGGGAGCCCACTTTTTGTCCTGAACTCCAACATGAGAGCCAAGGTACAGGCAATAAGCTAGCTTCACAGACTTTGATAAAAAAAACGAACATGAGATTTTATAACATGCTGTCCACACACACAGCAAAACTAATAGGCCCTACACCCGTGTCACTGTCTTTTTTCAATTTTGTGCTGAAATTTACTTAGAACAAATTTAATGTTTCCACAACAGCACAGTTGACAAAAATTAGGTTAATTGATGTGTTTTCTCCCACTTCCTGTCAGGAATAAGTTAGAAGTGCTGACAACCACAACAATGAAATAATCCATTAAAAATTACATTTATTAGACTAAAAATGACCTATAACATAAAAATGTGACGTGCTGGCCATTTTTAAAGCCCAGATCTGAAATCAGCACCCCAAAAATAATAAAAGGCAGCTAATATAGTTCATGTTATAAACACCTTGTTGACTTGTGTTCTTTGGATGGCTTTGTTCAATTCGTCTGCTTTGTTCAACATCCAGTCTGTCAGCATAGGTCATGTCTTCCAATAGCCTTCCTATCGCATAGAAGAGATAATTATCAAGTTTTGTAACGAACCATCTTATTACTCTCAACAAAACTGTACCTGCCTCTGACTGTCTCACATAGGCGTAATTTGTGGGGGGTACGAGGGGTACCCGTACCCCCCCCCCACTTTTTGGACTGGGGTACTGTACCCCCACTTTTTAAACAATGCCAATCAAAATTTTATTATTGTGCCTTCTCAGAGAACGCAGTCACCACCAAAAGTACGAAAATACCTAGATACACAGGTAAACCGAGAGCCAAAATTAATGAGAATACTGGCAGGGAACATGTTCAAAATGGGCACCATGCAAAAAGCTAAAGTGGAGAAGAAATTGGTACCCCCCACTTTTTCGACCAAAGTATTGGTGCCCCCACTCTTTAGACTAAAGTTACGCCCCTGCTGTCTCACTCCTTGAACTCTCGCTCTGCCTGTGTCTCTGTCTCTGCCTGTGTCTCTGTCTCTTCCTGTGTCTCTGTCTTTGTCTGTGTCTGTATCTGTGTCTTTGTCTGTGTCTCTGTCACTGTCTATGTCTGTGTCTGTCTCTGTGTCTTTGTCTGTGTCTGTGTCTTTGTCTCTGCCTGTATGCAACAGGCAGATGGCTGGAGAACCATCTGCGAACCATCTTATTACTCTCAACAATTTCTATTATGTGAGCCATAAACCATAAAATCGATTTAACTCAGAATCTCTTTGCGTTTCCAAAGTGATGTCTGTTCATTGATGCTTCGACAACTGATTCCTATTTCTTTTGGTATTGAGACTATTTTGAGCTAATAATAACATAAATTAAAAAGGGTATTTCAATGGAAAATGTTTTAGTTATATGTGCAAAGCTCAGTTCAATTTATATATAATTTTTATACTGTATTAAATGATTGTCCGTTTCCATGTCGTCTAGTCCAACATGTTCAAAGTCGGTCAAAATTTGACGTCCAAAATTATCCTTTGTCGCACAAATTTTCATAAATAAAAACGTGTTTCCTAAAAATTTGACATAGAGCTACCGCTCATTTAAGTTGTCCTAGGTCTCTGGATTGCAAACGAACCCACGGGAAATCAACAAAGAACTTAATGAATACAGTAAGGGTGTCAAGTGGATCGCCACCGACTTTTATGAGTCCATTTACCTGCAGAGATTTTCGCAACATGAAACAAACCATGTCAATTATTAAGTCACTCGATTCAATGGTATCAGATTTAAGCATGGCAAGGAACCCATTTCTTATGCATAAGGTGGTCGCTTTCAAATTTTGGCTGAATAACTACGACAGTCTTGGAGACCTGCGGCTGCACTGTCTGGCAATGTGGAATGGATTTAGAACCACTGGAGCAAGTATTTATCAGTGCTACCGTGGAGTCCCTGGTGCTTCTAACAATTACACCTAAGACGAATTACTGACAAATCCGGGATGTTGTTCAGTTGAAATTACAGATCTGACATCAGATATGAAGGCCTAGCAGGCAGAATTACGACAAAAGCTTGTGCCAGGCTTCATATTTAACAATGTTATCGATGTAATCGTCTAATTAGAGCGGTCGCTTTGCAGCTGCGCTGACCTTTAGATGACCTCTGAATTACATTTATTCAAGATCACATTTGCTATGCTGTCAATATGTACATATCTCAATGGCTTCTTCCTCTGGTTTCCGTCGGACTCAAGTTCATCGATTCTACTGAGAATCAATTATCGAATGATGTCTTCTGGTTTATTAGAGTGGCGCTGTAGAAGTTTAAACGAGAGCAGACAAGGTCATTATTACAATTACTACTATTCACTATTACTGCCTTTTAACTCAACGTCTGGGATTCGAACCATCAGCGCCTCAGCCACAAGATCCTCCAACCCTAAGCATCATGCGTCTGCAGAGCACTTCTGTTGAAAATGGCGTCTAACAAACTAGGTATTAGCTTACCTTACCCTACTACTACCACTACTATAACACTAGTATTAGTTTAGAAATGTACCACTTGTACTATTTCTAACACTTCTACTAGTATACAATTTTCATTGGTAGAACAGAATTTAAAAAGTGATAATGGAGCTTCATTACGGAATAAAAATTCTAATTTCTACCTGTGAACACTTAGATTTTTTTATCATCGACTTCAGAGAGTTTTCACTGCTAGAAAGAAGTCTCCCGGTGTTTGGATCCTGTTCATCAGATGAGAATGAATCGAATGATCAGCAACCATCGCGGTAATTGATGTCCGTTGGAGGTAAAATGTCTCTTCTGTTGAGTTGAAATCTTCAGTTGCTGCACCACCTGAGTCTCCATCATTGCATGGTGGACTGTCTTGCATGCATCTGACCTGCTGGATCATCATTTTGCGTCTTCTCAACGATCTTCATCAGTTCTTTGTCTGTCTCCATCTACCTCTTTCGATCCTTCTTTGCCTCTCCCTCGCTCTGTCTTGGTATCACGTGGCGTCTTTTGTTGCCTCTCTGTCTGTCTGTCTCTCTCTTTCTCTCTCTCTGTCTCGCTCTCTCTGCTTCTCAATTTCTTATGGCTTTTAATTTGTCTCCGACTATAGATATGTCTGAAACTCTATCGTCTCTGTCGCTGTCACTGCTTCTGCCTCTGTCTGTACATATGCCTTTGTGTCTGCCTGCTACCTGTTCTGTCCCCGTCTGCCTCTGACGTCTTAATTCTCTTTCCTTCCTTCTAATTTCGCTTCATCCCCTTTTAGTGCATCCGCCTTTCGACCACTTTTCCAATTCCCTTTAGGTGGATCACTTCGGGTGAGTGCATTGAACGGTTAAAGCCGGACATAAGACTTCTTTTCTAAACCTGGGTCTCAACAACGGTGGCCTTCAACCTAAGACCAAAGACGTAACAAGAGAATCAATTTACAGAGGAATAACTGCATGAAATATTACTTTCTTTCAAGACGAAGTCAACGAAATTTCACGAGCCTTTCAGCCTTTAATTTAAGTGCAGAATGAATCTCTGTCCAACGTATTAAAGAACGCCAAGTATCATTCGACCCATCTAACTCATCGTCCAAATGCGACCAGAAGCAACGGCGGAGGTTGACGTGTAGCCAGACAGAACCTTTCGTCAGTCTGTATATATATATATATATATGTCTAACTCCAGCCACGTACAAGCATTGGCCTTTTCCATTGGACACTTTATCTGCAGAAAACGGAAACGCAATGCAAAGACCGATGGATAGACCTTGTTTTCCCTCATTTGCACTCGAAACCAGGTCCAGACAGTTCTGTCGCTTCGCCCGACGTCTGAGCTTAATTGGACACGACTTCTTCCTAGACACCAGCCTTCAGTTGATCGCAAGAGACTGAACGTCCTTCTTCTTATCCCTTTGTCTCACTGTCTAACTGTAGACATGCATTTCTATATGGTCTGTCCTTATGTTTGTTTGCATTTCTGTCTTTATGCTTGTATGTCTGTTTGTCGGTCTGCCTGATGTCAGTCTGTAGACATGTCTAAATCTAACCTCAAACGTAGTCGTTCTGGTTAATCCATGCGTGTTATTTAGCAACGAATATTGTATTGTAGGGCCGTCGCCAGGGCATTCAGACTTTCACGAAGGAGTTCTAGCTCAGCTCGTCCTCGTATTATTATTAATTACTATTGTTACACAATTATCACTATCTAATAAACAAGCATCAATCGATGGTGCTGAGCAATGGTGAATTGAAGACTTGCTTATATAGGAACTGCAACCATCTCAGGGAAGTCTCGAACCCGTACTCTCCGCGTTACAATGGTTCTAACCAATTGGTTGCCGTGTCCCATGCAATGCTATGAAAATTCGTAGAGTATTAAGGGGACTGAGCGCATCAAGGCCAACTGATAAATTGCTGGATTGTAGACTATTTCAAATAATGATAATAAACAGCCAGATAGGGTTTTAAAGGTTTCTTCGATTCAGTCGAAGCTGTCGTATCATTCCGCGAAAGACCTCATTTCTCATTTTCTCCTTTGTTGATATTAAAATCATAGATTCAAACTCTGTTTTCTTTTTCTCTCGCTTTTTGTCTTTCGTTCTCTTTCTTGCTCTCTTTGTTTCGTTCTCTTTTCTCTTTCTCGTTTTTCTCTCTTTCACTAATTTTTTCCTGTCTTTCTTAATTCTTAGCTAACTCTATTTTCCTCTCCTTTATATCTCTTTCTCTCCTCTTTTTCTCGATTTTATATTTCGCTCTCACTCTCTGCTGTTCTTTCTCTTTCTCTCTTTCTCCTTTGTTCTTCTTGCCTTTCTCTCATTTTCTCTTTCTCTTTCGTTTCTCTACCTTTTCTCTCTATACAGATACACTCTGGGATAGCTGATTTGATAACTGAATGAACGGATAATCTCTGAAAAAATCACAATCATCTTCCTTCCTCTAAATCATTCTTCGTAGATGGATGATTGTATAAGTCTATTTAATCCAATTAGTCCATCTTCTCTTCGAATACTATTGTATATAGATCAGTGCCAAATATCCTTGACCGAATCGGTTTTCTAAAAACCACTGAACCGAGTCAGTCTCAGTTTAGTTGATGTAGGCCATCTATACAGTACGTGTCAGTTGTAAGAATCGGGTCACAGGCGAAGGCCACGTGCGTTGGCAACATGGCATTCATTGCGGTAGAACAGACTACTCTGTTGGTCCTATCCACCCCGTCCCTCGTTCGACCCTAATCGAAAGATCTGGACGAACAGCTTAACCATTAAGAGCTTTTTACTGCCTGTGTTCCGTGAACGATTGAAGGACTCTCTGTGTTCTGGTCAGTTAAATATCTTTTGCCTATATAAACTTACATTTATATATATATATATATATATATATATATATATATATATATATATGTATTATTACTTATCTAGTTTACGATTCAGAATTCTCCGAAGGTAATTCACAATCACAATTCACAATAATTCACAATACAATTCACAATCATTTTCAATCATAGGTATTCCTGCATCGGTTTTAACGTGTTTGGACCGTATGATAAAATTATGCTTTGGAGAGGATCTGCGAAAGGCGTTAAATGAAAGTTTTTACATAAAGCTTTTCTGATGGCATAATTTTCCGTGGTACACATAAACTCACTTTTTGGGCTGGATTTCTTGTCCCCACATTTCAATACCATAAATGAACAATGTCCATTGAGCTTAGTTTGAGCAGGCAGCGTTCTAACGTGACTTCTTATTAAACTATTAGTAAATGGAAAAGAGGAAAGAAGGAATAGAAATTGGCGTCTCCCACTCTGTCTAGACGAAAGGTACGACCTGAGCTCTATGTCACAAAGAAAAACTGAATTGAAGCGGAATGAAATATAAAAATATGCATGCATCTCATGCATGCATGTATGTTTGCATGTTTGTATGTGCGCATATATGTATGTATGTATGTGTGTATATGTATGTATGTATGTATGTATGTGTGTATATATGTATTTATGTGTGTATATATGTATGTATGTATGCATGCACGCATGTGTACACTATACATACATGCATGCATGCATGTATACATGTACATTGTATATACCTATGAGTCTGCATATGGTTATTTCTGTACGCCTTTCATGAACCTCAGAAAGGCAGTAATGCAATTCGCTTGGAAGGCAGCTGCGAATCAGAAATGTCAAGTCATCTAAACTAAGGCAGAGACGCATTAAGCCGTGAATGTGCGTAGGACGAGAGAGAGAGAGAGAGAGAGAGAGAGAGAGAGAGAGAGAGAGATGAGAGAGAGAGAGAGAGAGAGAGAGAGAGAGAGAGAGAGAGAGAGAGAGGAGAGAGAGAGAGAGAGAGAGAGAGAGAGAGAGAGAGAGAGAGAGAGAGAGAGAGAGAGAGACGGGGAGGGACACAGATAGACAGACAGACACACAGACAGAGGAAAGGATCCGAGTAATTCCAAGACAGCTGGAGAGAATGAATAATGAAACAACACACCCTACGTAGCTACATTCAGAGCTCATTTTCGTACCAAAGTAACGCAACTGGTAGCATAAAGACAGTGGAACTGACCAAGGCAGAGGGAGACCGCGCGCGAGAGAGAAAAAAAAATGAGAGGGAGAGAGTGAATGAGAGAGAGAGAGAGAGAGAGAGAGAGAGAGAGAGAGAGAGAGGAGAGATGAGAGAGAGAGAGAGAGAGAGAGAGAGAGAGAGAGAGAGAGAGAGAGAGAGAGAGAGAGAGAGAGAGAGAGAGCATGTATATGTGTTTGTGTGTTAAGACTGAGGTGACTGAATCTAGCAAGAAAGTGCAATATGGTAAATTGAAAAGAGGTTGGAAGGTCAATAAACTTTCACCTTAGAGCAAGTGTGTGACATCGTAGCAAGACTAACTGAAGCAACTGAGGTATAAACTTGTGAGCGTGTCATGACAGCAACATCGTTCCTATACTCAACCGATCAATTTCCAAGGGTTCGTTTTCAAATGGACTGTGACCATAACGATCTGTCCAACGCTTCATCATTTTTCTGACCTACAGGGTTTTATTCAAGTTCGCCATTCACTTGCTGCATGGACTGAAATACTCAATAATATTGTTATCCGTCACCACATGTATGTAAGGTAATTTTGAACCCAGATAAGTGACTAGACACTGAGGCTCCTAGGGAGATAGAAACAGGATGTTGTGATTAGTCCCCGGAGTCAGTCGCTAAGGAGTTAGCGACTGACTTGATGAGTTAGCGACTGACTTAGCGACTCAGTCGACTAAGTCGCATGCTTATCGACTGACTAAGTCGCTAAGACTTAGCGACTGACTTAACGACTTGCTATCGACTTCTCAGGTAATCAGGTACATGTGCGTCTATTGGACATACCTGATTACCTAAAAATATAATGGATTTTACCGCTTACTGTGCTGACAGTGCCATCGTTTCCGATGGAACCCATATGAGCTCTATACGGGTCCAACGTGGGCATGCTGACAGAGGACAGACTAATGATTGTGAAAATTAATGTTAATGTGAAATATAAAATTGAGCGCTTGATAAATCGAATGAAGCTAGGAGGATTTATAGCAGTAGGCCTATACCCGATCTTACGGCCAGCCAGTTGGCCGAAACTGCTTATGCGTGCCCCTTTCAGGCAGTAGCAGAGAACTCGTGATCTCCAAACTTCTAAAGCGCCACTCGAAGGCCAAGCGCAGGGCACCAGCGAGAATCATGAACTCCTTCACTAATTATTCCCAGTATGAGAATTGTAGAAAACAGACTGGATCAATGTGGAGATGAATATGTTATTCGTATTTTTTAAACTGATGTCAGCGAAATTTGTAAGCAGCAGATTTCAACCTTAGCAGTTTTGCAAGTCAAACTCAAATCAAAATCAATTCCTTTGTTGAGAAAATTCAAAAATGCATACACGATACACCATGGAAATTTCTTCACTTTGTCACCGATTCAGAATCAAATAATGCTAAATCAGACCAACACAACTGAGGTGGTTGGAAATTACCCTCATGGGATGTTAACTGTGGGGGTCACAAGAAAGACTGGGGGTTGAACCTCAGATTCTCCGACAATTCTCACACTGCTTATTCCCCCTTATTTGTAATCATCAACGCCATCTTCGTAATAGACTGCATACATTCACTTTACCAAAAAAAATACAACAACTATATCGCCCGTATTCTCTGCAAGAATTCTTACTAATAGTGCAAACCCTTTCTCTTATAATGTACCAAGTTCTGGCTTGTCAGCTTGTTTTCCTCAATACACGAATATTGTATTGTATTGTATTGTATTGTAAGTGTTGCTTTGCTCATGTCTTGCTGCTGATGTCTTCGTCATATCGAAACTTGGAAACCGCGATTAAAACAACAGGCAAAATATTAGGTGAACAAAGTCGCTAGCAGTCGATAGCTTAGCGACTGGTTTCGACTTGAGGGCTTAACGGCGGCGGCGGCGGATGGCGGCGGCGCCGGGGACTAGTTGTGATGACCATCTTAACATGAATAATATACTGCAGCTAGTCAGAGAATTCCAATCCAACGCCAGATCTTCAAAGATAAGCTACCTCGAATATTTCAGTTCAGTTGACAGTAGATAATTTTAGGATCATAGACGATACAACAGATATTCTAGAAGCTTCTGGAAAGGTGATCCATGCACGTCACAAAGAGTATTCAGTTGGTCATTATAGTTAGGAAAGGTTTCACCAAGGCCGACCTTCCAGTAGCTTGTATAATGTCAATCTATAGGGATCCTAGGTAGAGATCCTACAGTTTGACGAACCAATCACGATATTCCTTTACGACAGACCTCCGAATAACTTAGGCTATGTAAGTCTGTAGAAAGGGGAGCAGTCAGTAGAATCAGCAGTTAGCAATCAGTCGAGCAGTTAGTCAGAATAAAGCGTAGACTCGGCATTCTGTGTTAGACTGACATGTCTAGTGCTAAGCAGACACTAGGCGTTCGTCTTAAGAAGTCTATAATAGAAGATCTTGTAGTCGTTGCAATATCGTAGCCACCTCATCATCGTCAGTGTAGCGTAGAGTAACTGAACAATCCTCTGCAATTGAAATGTGTATTCGACGACAGACATTAGTAACAGAGAATGACAATAAAGAAGATCAACAGAGAGAATCTCACGGGGATATAGATGCCAAAGACAGCGAAACCTACGTGTGATAGAACGATAGATACTTGGACCGATATACAGGCAGAGACACATGCAGATAAACATACGTATGGATAGATAATTAGACAGACAGTTGAACAGACAAACAGACAGACAATACTTAATGGATAAATAGATAGATAGACAGACAGACAGACAGATAGACAGACAGACAGACAGACAGACAGACAGATAGATAGATAGATAGGTAGAGAGACCTTGGCGTGTAGTTTGAGGATGCCTCGTGGCTGTCGTAATTGTCTTCGCAGGTGCTGAGGATGTGATGGAACATGAGATGGACGACTGTTCACAGCCGCTGAATCAGGAGGAAGAGACAGATGAGGATGGACAGTGGGATGGAGACGATTAGATGGACGATCGCAGGCAGGTGAAGGAGCAGAAGAAAGAGGAAGAAGCAGAATGAGCCAGAATATATTGATCTGATGGATCGAATGGAGGAAGACAGATGATTAGCATCCGACGACAGACAGACGGACGGACGGACGGACAGACGGACAGACAGACAGACGGACGGACGGACAGACGGACAGCTGAAGATAAAACGGAAGAGCAGAAAGACGAAGAAGGGAAATGAAGGAAGAAGGACAATAAAGGGAAAGGTCAGAGGTGAGAGGGAAGGACGATTTCACACAGCACCGATTACTCTCCGTTGCTGATGTGTGCCACGTGACCTTTGCCATTTGCTCTACATTTGTCTTCTCTGCTTTCTAACTGATTCCGACAGCGAAATAATGTTCCTCATGTAGCGCTGTTCTTAGCTTCACTTGGTGACAATTGGTGACCACCAGAATCATGACAACACATGACTGGATTTTTTGGATAGAATTGTTTGACTATTATTCATTCATTCATTACAGAGATTTATATAGCACCCATTCAAGGCTACTACTCAACTGTGCTCCCGACCCCAGGGAGGCTAAAGAGGGCAATCTTAATATTAGAATAGAACGTGTCAGAATTAACCCGAGGGAGCAGACGGAGCGCCAATGGGAGCTGATTCCAGACTGAAGGGCCAGCGACAGAGAAGGCACGAATTATGTGCAAGAGGAATCCAGCGTCACTCTATCCAATGCTATTCCGAGCCTATGTGGTCTAAGACACAAACGGAAATCAATAAAAACTACATGTTAGAAACAACTCGTCTCTGATATGTCAGCCAGCACAAGACGCCTGTCCAAATCTGAGACAAATATGCTCTACATCACTGCTGTGGTACTCGATCCTCGCTGCAGACGTCAATTGTGCAAGCAAGCTGAAGCAGAGGAAACCAAGAATATCGTGATAACCCAAATACAGAATTGTGCTGGAGAGAGTCTCTCAGTTTCCTGAGTCAATGAATCAGCCTATGTGCAGGAACCGGTGAAGAAAACAACGAAGCTATTCAGTTTCATGGATACCACTGTAGGTGCTGTAATGCCTGAATATATTAAATTAAGGCAACTGGATTATGAGAGTCACCTGTTCGTTTGGTGGGAGACTTTACAGCGGCAAGAAACATTCTTTTTGGATTCCAGCATCTTCAGCTCCATTTGAGAGGATTTTCAGCATAGCAGATACAATATTTAGGCAGAGAGAACAAGGTTAAAACCGGATAAATTTGAGAGCCTGGTCTTTGTTAAATGCAGTATCCCCTTCCAGTGACATTGCGTGATTCTAGTATGATTATTTATTAGACTTGCCGTTTGTCTCTTTGATAATATAGACAAACTGATGCTGGAAGGCAATAGTAACGCAAAACTTGTTAACTGAAAAGTACATGTAATTGTAATTAATTTGAGTTTTTTGGATGTAATTGACACAGGTCTGATAAGATGTATACATACAGTGATTTTTCAGCCGGAACGCGCCGGAACAGCGTTCCGGCACCTTTTTCAGCTACTAAAATAATTTATTTATTTTAATAATAAAAACAATAATTTAGTTATTTTAATTTAATTCCAGTGTTGTGAACTGTTTTCAGTGTTTACTGAGACCCCTCCCAACCCCAATCCCGTTTTTCTCTGGATTTTAATCCTTCCATAATATTGTTGAGTTCCGGAACCTATTGTTCAGTTCCGGAACCTTTTTCTAGAAAAAAAGCACTGGTTATTTGTATAGTATTGCTGCTAACACTCATTTTTAGACTGTGCAGCTTGTTCTCCATGAATATGTATGAGGCTGGAAAGCATCGGAGAATGACTGTCATGGACCTCGTGTAATAATGAAATCGATGAGAAGTCACTAGAGATGACTTGATTGAGGTTTAAGAACTAAGAAACATGATGAATAATAAATCGTGCGTCTCTGGACGATCCTGATACCTTGGAAAGTGGCAGAACGGAGGAGGAGGAGGAGGAGGAGGAGGAGGAGGAGGAGGAGGAGGAGGAGGAGGAGAAGGAGGAGCCGTACAAGCGGCCATTCTGCTTCACGTTCTCCGCATCTTATGCAAGACCGGATCAGTCTGATCATGGCCTCCTGCTCTCACTCGGCGACTATCACTCTTCTCTCGCTGATAGATCGACGAAATCCAGAGAGAAGAAGGAGAGATATAAGGGTTTAGCCCTGACCAACTCTAGAACCAAAAGCTGCACGATCTTTTCCTAGGCTGCCTCTCTGTCTTGACGGACGGACTGATCTCCTGAATAATGACCTCATTAAGGCTTGGTTTTGGTGTGCCATTGGTTGTGCATTAGACACCGGCGCAATAGAAGCTACTAATTACAATTGCAATTTTAATGCAAGCGTTTCTTTGGATAATTCATTATTCGATCATAACTTAATTAAATTTTCCTGCATATTGTGCATCGATGACCACAATTCCAGGAAGTCATCATCGATCACTAGGACTCCTGATCCGAGCAATTAATGTATGCATGCATGGATGTTTGTATGTATATATATGCATACAGGCCGATATACATGTATGTAAGCATGTATTTATATGTTTGTATGTATGTACTATGTATGAATGCATGCATGTAGGGCTTGTAGGCCTATGTATGTATGTATGTATGCTCACTAGTTCGATTTGTGTTTTAATAACTGAGTGGCTGCTGTAGAGGGGCTTCTTGTATTGTATTGCATTGTTGGCTTCTTCTCTTCTCGTCCAAGTGACGATTAAACGATTACTTTGTCAATTCCTAAATTAAGAATAATTAATATTTAATGGATTATCTGTTGCAGAAGGACCTCCTGCTGCGTGGGAGTAGAGGAGGGTAGCGACGTCATTGGGGCGATTGTCGGTTGGCATAGCTACTGCTGCTGCTGCTGCTGCTGCTGCTGCCTCTGTCTAAGATGCGTCGTAGTCTTCGTCGCCAAGGAGCCGCTGCTAGCGTCCGGGCAACTGGAGTATCAGCGCCGCTGGAGCCGATCAAGGATGGGCATCTGATAGACCCACAGGAGAGGATGTTCTTGGAGGCAGCCGAGAGGGGCGATAAACACACCATCATCCGATGCCTCCAGGGACATCGACCACCACCTGTCAACGTCAACTGCACAGACATCCTTGGAAGAACTGCTATACAGGTATGCTATCATTGTTCGCTCATCTCTTTAACTGTTGGCATCATTAGCTAAAGAGATGTATCTCCACCGTTTACTGAACTTGCATGTTGCTTTAATTTCGTCCAACAACCTCTGATTCACTGATTTCACCCATTCACTGACTACATCGACTCGGCTTCTGTTCTCAGAACCTATTTGAAATTCGCAATGTCAGGGTTTCGGAGCGACATACATCAGCTGGTAATTCTCGATAATCAGCGTCCATCTCAGCACCTAAATGGACACACTGTGGCGCTAGATACATCTGCCGAGGCAAAGGGAAAGGCATCTTACCTCCTGCCCTTCTTGCATAGCGACGACTGCATGGACTGGCGAAATGGAAGCGCCTATGTATTATTGATGTGGTGCGGACATTGAAAGGGCTTATGACCGATCCAGCGAAGACCACAAGCAGAGAAAGCTGACTGAGTTGGCGGAATTACCATCGCTCTGAGTTCCACGTCTGCCTCTTACACCTCGTCTCCGTTAAATAACACGTTATAGGCTGCAAGATGGGGAAGGCAGGCGAAGGAAAAGACAGACGATGAAATGCAAAGGATGAAAGGCAAAAGATGGAAGAGAGAGACAGAGGCTGACGCAGAGTGTGGTGGAATCGAGTGAAAATTAACGCAGACAGGTAGGAAGCAAGAAAATGCGAAGAATTTCGTCCTCATCATTTATCATTTGGTTCGCTTTTCCCTCGGGAATTTATGTCTTTGTTTTCGAATGCATCGTAGCGCAATGCAGATGAAAACGGAGGAAGAAAATTATGTATTGGCCAGGAAATTAGTCCGATGAGAATTGGTAGAACTGAAGCAGATTCTATGGAAGAAAGACCGCATGCAGGTGGCCAGAGATTAAACATGTCTGACTTCTGGCGTCTTAATTTAGTTAACCGAGAAAACAGTCGCCTTGTGGCTACATGACAGGCTACACTTCTGCCATGGAAAATGTGCAACAAAAGTAGACAGCCATCGATTCTGTTTTTTTTCTGTACCAGCTGATGGTGCCAGACAATTTGATTGGCGGTCACGAATGGACGACGCATACTGACAATGGTATAGACTGCTACAGCAAAACAATGCACGCAACCGCATTTCGTGGGCACTAAAAACGTCAATATGGTCGACCTCCTCTTCGCTACTTTGAGCGTTTCTGTCGCTGTAGGGCCTACACTTTGCATGTAATGAAAGAGGAAATTCGACTTTATTTATGTTGCAATGATGTTCATAGAGCCGCACAAAGCGGACATTTGGGAGTCGGAGTCCTTTAAGAAGCAATGCGATTAAACGCTCGCCAAACAGTCCTTCTTAAACAGACAATTCAATGGCCAGTTTTGAATTCTTTGTCTATTTCTGGACCACTTCTTTCATGTCATTAACGTCCAGATCCAGGGCTCATCTCGGACCCGTTTCTTTACTGTTAGAATTCAATGGAACATCATTCATTCGTTTGGCCTCTGATTGGTTATTTCGTTGCGCTTTAGAGTAATCACCGATTGTTATCATAAGCTGCTTGCCATGTGACCAACGTGTTGAATCTATTTATCTCTGAGTTTTTATCTCGCAAGGGATACAATTTAAATAGCCCTACCACAAACCATTCTGCACTGCATACCTTTGCTGCATGGCGTCAGTCAGTCTGTCAGCATGTATCACATCTCCCAACTCCCCCATACTTCCCCCAGACTGTACATGTACATTCCTTTGAAAACCAACCACCAACTGACGGAGTGATTTTAGTGACCAGTTAAAAGTAGGTCGGAATGGAGCTTATAGGCCTACCCATACAGAATGATAGACGCACAGCTGCTGCTGCTGCTGCTGCTGTTGCTGCTGGCAATGGACCCACGGTTCAGTGACAGAGGCAGATACGAAATGACATTCAGTTGTCACTTGTCAGGTTTTGTGGCTCTACGTTCTAATATCCAGTCTATTGTCAAACGCGGCACAAATTGTTCGGGATTTCTTTTCATGACACCTCACGAATCCATACGTAGAATATGAATCAAGAATTTGCTCCGTCTGACTGAGGGCTTATCCTTTCAAAGAAAGAGACTTTCTCTCCGCCAGTGATTTACCGTTTATACGACTGGCGCCAGATGGAATGAACTACATAAGGCGACGCGAATTGGCGAGTAAACAACACGGAACAATACTTAACGAACGTCAGACTGGCGTCGGTCAAATCCGAATATATTGCAGGAGTCGAGACAAACAATTAGACGGAGAGCGACAGAGACGCCGGCGTTTCTACGGAAACAGACGACAGACAGTCGCTCGATCGCTTCTCACGGCAAAGAAACACGACAAAAAGAAAGCGGAATCAAAGTGGCTTACAGTCGTAAACCGGTTTCAGATTCGTGGTTTATATAAGATAACATATATGCACGTGAATGTCCTGATCACATTACAATATGCTATGCATATAATATGCATGCAATATGCTGCGACCAACGTGTTGGATATATCTATCTATCTTATCTTATAAGACATTGCTAGTAATGGGAGTGGCAACGTAAGAGCTCAGAGGAAACTATTAATACTCGATGTATTTATCTATGCATCGAGGAGTCGTCAAATGCAATACACCGTTCATCAGAACTTTCATCAGTTCTTGGCGTCCGCCGCTGTAAAGCAGTAAATGAATGATCGCTATTATCTTTCATCGTCTGTCAAGTCCGACATTCCTCTTCTGTTTAGTCCAAGGCTTGTCATGTCTTTCTTTATACGGAGTTCTTTTCTTCTCTTGGAATCTTGCGTTCAGAGCTTTGTTTGAGATTCGCCTATTCTGCATGACCAAACCAAAGCATGCTTCATTATAGGACTTCGTATAACGGAGTCGTATTCATATCAACGGATAAATTTCTTTACTCGCTTCTAAATCTTTCGTATTGGACTCTGAATGCGTCTTTCAAGATCTTATGTTCTTCGAGCAAGAGTGTTAGGCCTACCATTCATCTATCCTCCCTCCCCCATTGCACTTGAATATATTCAGATAGTCTACAGTTGTCTATTCTTAGAAGAATTGTTAATGGAATGGTGCTGCTGACGTAGTTGTAAATTATTCATAATTCAGTTGACGCTGGCAGAGAACTGACTTTCCTTTTGACAGTTTTATTGGTTTGCTCATGCATTCTTGTATTCAAGAGAAACTGTTAAAGATTCGATTCAGATCTCGTATTCATTGTTTAGATTGCAGTTGACAATGAGAACGTGGAGATAGTGGAGCTGCTGCTGAAACAGGAAGGAGTGAAGATCGGTGATGCTCTATTGTACGCCGTTCGCGAGGGAGTCTATCGCATCGTTGAGATGTTGATTGATCATCCAAGCATATCAATGGAGATGCTCGGGTCCGAGTGGGCCAATCACAAGTTGGCTGACGGCGAAGAGAGCTCCGACTACTCACCGGATGTGTCACCGGTTATTCTGGCAGCGCACTGCAACCAGTTCGAGATCCTCCAGCTGCTCCTGTCTAGAGGGGCATCCATCTCGAAGCCTCACTCGCTCACGTGTAGCTGTCATCGCTGCAACAAGGAGACATCGGAGGACAGCCTACGCCATTCTCTGCTCCGCATCCATACGTACCGCGCCCTGTCAAGTCCAGCCTGGATTTCGCTCACTAGTCCGGACCCGGTGCTGACGGCCTTCAAGCTGTCCTGGGAGTTGGACCACTTGGCGATGAGTGAGAACGAGTTCAAGGACATTTACGCTGAGCTGAGTGAACAGTGCAAGCAGTACGCCTGCAGTCTGCTGGACCAGTGTCGCAGCAGTGAGGAAGTGATCGCCGTTCTCAACCGAGCGACGGAGCCTCGCATCAATGACTCATCGGCGCCAGACGAAGACGATGACACATCGACAGATACAAAGACGGACAAAGAGAAACTCACGCTCGATCGATTCAAACTCGCTCTCAAATATGAACAGAAGCAGGTAAGCGCTTGATTTAAGGTTGATCAGCCTCAAACAACACCACTGACTGTTGCTCTGAAATGTGAAGTAGGTCAGTATGAGTGAAATGAAGCGTTGCACTTTGACACCCGACCACAGGATAGGCTTTGAATCCCAAAGGAACGGTGGTAAGAGTGGGTTTACAACTTAGCGAGAAAGATTATATAGAGTTGGCGAAACATGTGAGCAAGCGAGGAATTCCACATGCTGTCATTATTAAGTGCTGAGTTAATCATAGGTGTACTATAGGAACAACATCGTTTCAGAAGATGCTATATATAGAAAACCCTTATAAAAGCTCAAGTATCCAGGATATAGCTAACGAAAATAGGAAAACTGGAAAATGCTTTGCACGTTAGGGTTATAAAAGTAACTGTTGTTGTTTTAAGCGGAGATTCCGTTCCTGGACGTCTTTTTATCTGCTATTAGATACTTTAGATATCATGAGAGTTACATCTGATGCGCGTTTACATCTCTCATATGCTATTGCGTCTCTCACACATTCAGTGACTAGCAGAGAAATTCATTGCGAATAATATTTATCAATCGAATACGCGTCTTTACAAAGCCATCAGAAAACTATGTTCAAGTAGAACTTTCCGCTATTCTCAACGAAAAAACTCGGTCTATACAGTCAAGGTATATATAGGCCTTCCCAAAACTAACAAATATACTACGTGAAACGGACTGGAGTGGGACGCAAAGTTGAACTAACTGCAGCGTCCACTTCAGAAAGTCCCTGTCCATCGCGTGCAACAGAAGTCCACAGATGTATATGCCGTGTGACTTGAGCAAGGACTGAATGACGGATGCATTTCGATTAGTTTAGCTCCGACTCCGGCGTCAGGCAATTCACTCTGAGGACACTTTGCATCAGATAACAAGTGAAGTGCATGATAGGACTGGATAAACAAAATAACACGACTGACCCACTCCTTGGTCGGTCCTTAGGGTGGAGTCTGCGTTGATAGCCATTCGGCTGAAGCACACACTCGACAGTAACAACCATCGTTAATCTTTTCATTAAAATGCGCTCCTAAGTAGACTGCCTGAAGGGGCGCTATATAAATGTTCCTTAATAATAATAATAATAATAATAATAATAATAATAATAATAATAATAACAACAACAACAACAACAACAACAACAATAATAATAATAATAATAAAATCCGGATGCCTTGCAAGAGAATAGACTTTGATGAATTCGCAGCAACCACTGATAAACACGCAACGAAACCCGTACGTAGGCCTATCACAGCGCTATACATGTAGACGGCCAAAGGAAGAAACTATAGTCTCACATCAATGAAAAGAACTATAGCCTAATAATATAGTGTTACGATGGATAGTGTCAGGCGAAACAGCTATAAGCTGGTTTTAACAAAAGAAATAATCTGCCTAAAACATAAAACATCATAATTCGCTAGATGATGATGATAATGCCGGTGATGACGAGAGTGATGATTATGCATGATGGTGAAATGGCGTCTGATCTGTTTCAGTTTGTTGCGCATCCTCACTGCCAGCAGTTGTTGTCATCCGTTTGGTACGAAGGCATCCCCGGCTGGCGTCGACGCAGCTTCCCCACCAAGGTCGTCATCATCGTCAGCCTCATCTGCCTGCTGCCCATCATGGCCGTCGTCTATCTTCTGCTGCCCCGCAGCAGAGTGGGAAAGCTGATTCGAACCCCGTTCATGAAGTTCATGTACCACAGCGCCTCGTTCGGCGTCTTTCTCTTTCTGCTCATCCTAGCATCGACGAATATCGGAACGGAAGATGGAGACCATAAGATCAGACAACAGCAGCGGGGACCTCCTCCTTCGAAGCTTGAATGGCTCATTGTCTTCTACGTCATGGGTAGGAATAAATAAATACCTAATTGTCTTCTACGTCATGGGCAGGAATAAATAAATACCTAATTGTCTTCTACGTCATGGGTAGGAATAAATAAATGGCTAATTGTCTCATACGTCATTGGTAGGAATAAATAAATATCTAATTTTCTTATACGTTATTGGCAGGAATAAATAAATGGTCTATTGTATTCTGTGTCATAGGTAGCCTAGGTAGGAAAGCTCTAAATGGTCATTTGTCTTTTGAGTCATTAGTGGAAACTCATCCATGGGTGTCGAAATGAACGAATCTGTAGTCGACCAAACCGACAGAATTCGTGCCAGCAGACAGGCGTATTGCCCAGCTGGAACCACCAGCTCACATCTTACATTATTTATCAGAAACGTGGCTCAAGTTAGAAATACAGCCGACAACCTTTCTGTCTGAACACAAAACACTGTATGGATTCGCCTCTTAAGGAGTGGCCTGTGTGGAAGTCAATCATATTTCTAATGAAGGCATTGCCAATAATATAGCATCAATGATTGTTTCAAATGAGTAGAACAGTATCAACAAGTGACGCTGATAGAAATAACATCATCAGACAGCATTTATGTGTTCAGTTAATTAGTCTTGTTCTTGAGCGCATCTTAAGAAAGTTTGACGATTTTTAAATAATTTGTTGTTAAGAATTTAAGAAAGAAATCAACATGTGATCGAAGCGCTTTTGTAAGGCATAAAAAAGGCGCTAGATGAAGCCTCTTGATAAACATACCCATCTACAGCACAACGGATGAATAATAATCGACGACATAAGTTAGGTTGAGAAACTCCTTGATATAACATATGCAACTACACAGACAGCAAAAGTTCCATTGGATTCTGATTCAACTCAGTTCAACATAAAGAAAGATCTATGCCATGGAGTGAGCAAAGACGGTCCAAGGAAAATCAAAATAAGTAAGAAGCAATTGTCTATACCTTCCGGAACAAGCAGACCCCAATATAATCTATGTTCCATTAAGAAACTTGTCTCCTATACGTCTGCTGCGTACCTGCTACTGTATATATTATATGGTTCAACTCCGTAGAAGCAAACACATTTATTGAGTTATGAAGTTTGTTACTTTCTGCGTTTTCTTACCTGGCCTAATTCTGTTCTTTTTTTTATTAATCTGACTGCCAGAATCTTCTTGATTACAACATGCAGATATATCGTAGAAATATAAAAATAGTAAGGCAGACAAACAGAAGAAATAAAGTCAGAGAAGAAGAGAGACATACACATATTTTAGACAAGACAGGCAGAGGAACGAGGCAGTAAAAGATGAATCTATCCGCGTGAGTCAGATTGTAAACGATCAATAGATAAGTAAATAGAGTCGTCAAGTGGAACTGAGATAAGAATGAAATGAATCGAGAGACACTTGAAGAGGAAAGAGAAACTGAGGAGCAGCATCGCCATCTTATCAGGACGCCTTTAGAATAGAGATTTATAAAGGCGTTATACGAATACGCATAGGCACGTACACAAATATACATATAAACATACATATACACGTACAATGTACATTCACACATGCATTTACACACGCATGCTCACTTCCACACATGCATACAACATGCATACATACATACATGAATGTATGCATGTACGCATCTACATATCTGAGAATATGCGTACCTACATCCGTACATGGATGTGTATGTACACACTGCATGCGTGCATCTTCTCATTAGTTTGAAAATATTCATATTATTTACTTAGAGATCAATATAAGCTTATTAGCTTATATGCATCGATATATATATATATATATATATATATATATATATATATATATATATATATATATATATATATATATATATATATATATATATATATATATATATATAGTTATATACACATCATTAATTCGTCGGAAGAGTGTCTGCGTCAAATTTCTTAGTTGGTGAACATCGTCAACTGAACGAACTCCACAGTACAGTCAATCATTTCGCTCAATAAGTTTCGAGTACAAATGGAAGCAGCAGCAGAGGCAGCAGAGAGGAAGATCGATCGATGGTCCATCTTCTACCTAGCCAACGCGCACAACGTGATTGCTCACCTAACTGGCGAACAGAGAAATTCGAAACCCACGCTGCGGTCTGTGGACACAGACAACATTATTCTATCTTAATGTTCTGTCAATAGAACATAAACTAATGAACTAATGTTCCGTTTCATTTCGAGAGCAGTTGCCTCTGACTGCCCAAGTCTAGCCAATATTGTATAAAAATCTCACAAATCGAGTCTTATCTTCACCTGTATCTCGAATTTTTATCTTTCGTTTAATTAAATCTAAATCTCCTGATCTCTGTAGCGCTGAAGTCGGATGTTGGATAAATCAAACTGAAAATGTTCATGAAATATTCGTTGTAAAGAGGAATAGTCCATCAAGAAAATATAATATAATATAATGTAATATTATATATATATATATATATATATATATCTTTCAGCGAAATTGACTTCGCTTCATTTGATATCAGCTCTTTGACTGGTTTCCCAGTCACTTTTAGTACACTGTCGTCGCTAAATGTGTTTAGCACATTAGAGCATGATAAAGGGTGAAAATTCGAAGCATAGGGCTGCCCCTCGGAGAAATTGGAATCTCCAAGTACTTAACGATGACACCACTCTAACGGAATAACATCATCACTGTGGCATACTAGAATGCAGTGCCTGAAAACGTAATATTCACATCTGCATGAGACGAATGCATTTGCTGTCTAGGCTTAGTATGCAAGGGTAGACCTATGTGTAATACATCTGGTCAATTGTATATCGTCTTAAAGAACTTCTGAGAAACCTTTCGCTGAAACATGGAAAAGAACTTCTCAGGAAACTCTCCCTGAAACATGGATATCTAAAATATTTTTAAGGATCAACTTAGCAGAATCAATTTCTTGAGCTGTGTTTAATGGAGCAGTTCGCAGTAAGAAGATCCGAAGCAAGAGACTGTACTTTGTGACCGAATCATCGTAAGGGTGCGTATATGGGATCAACATTAGTATCCACACATGTTGTAGAAAGCAGGGATCGTCGATTTGGTTGACAAGAAAAAGAGCTCTCTGGTGAATTCCGAAACTTCACGGACTATCGAGGCCCTTCCCCATAAGAAGAATCTTAAATACAATCCTGTCCTCGACCGAAATCCGGTGCAGCGTGTCTGCGAGAATTGTGACAAGTCGGCAACGATTCGGAAGGAGTAATAAAGATCATGTATCCGGAACTTTGATAGGCCTACCATGGCAGCATTCAGTGCAAAACAAGGTCTCGGACAAAGTGTTGTGCTTCTTGAATACACCTGGCATTTCCTATCTTTACACGTGCTTCCTTTTGCCGAACCATATGAACTCAGTTTTTCCTGGTTCAGCCTCAATAGTTTGAAAACATACCTCTTGATAGCCTGTATTTTGGAAAAACAAGTTGCGCTCCGAATGACAAGTGCGAGCAGAGGACTTACGTGATGTCAATAGCATCAACAAAGACGTCTTACAAGGCCTGAATGGCGCTTCAAGAAGTCATATTGTAGCTTTAGAATTAGATTGCATACTTCCAAATGTCGTTACCTCATGTGAACCCGTCAAGCCTTGAGACATGAATCCACGGTCAGTAGTTTTTTCATGTCACCCAGATAGATGATTTATGTTCTTTGGCTGATTGGCGTATGATGGCTCAATATTCTGACTCTCGAGCAGACATCAACGATCAAAAGCAGGCTGCTCTAGGAATGGAAGAAGCTCAGCATCTACGACTTCATTCAGAAGAAAGATCTGAATGTGATCTATAGCGCACGGAATTCTATAGCGGTTAAGATTTTACATATATGGCACATAAGACATAATGTGTTTTGTTGGACAGGATTCGTCTGGGCCGAATGCAAGCAGTTGTGGGAGGAAGGGTTCAAGGCTTACGTTCGCGAGTGGTGGAACTGGCTGGACTTCATCATGCTCTCCCTCTACCTCTGTACGTTTTCGCTGCGTCTAGTTGCCTACCTGCATTCTCAGAATCCGGCCAAGTACTGGCCCAACACTTTGCCGCGCACCCTGTGGCCAGAGGCCGACCCAACCCTCGTTTCTGAAGGGGTATTTGCCATTGCCAACGTCTTCAGCTTCGCTCGGATCATCTATCTGTTCCAGGCCAATCCTCAGCTCGGGCCTCTCCAGATCTCACTCGGCTGCATGCTGATCGACATCGGAAAGTTCTTCTTCATCTTCTTCCTCGTCATCACTTCGTTCGCCTGCGGCCTCAACCAGCTCTACTACTTCTACTCAGCCACCGGAAGCCTGACGAGTCCAAGTGCCACTCCGACGACAGACACAGCTGCAGGGTCTGGACCCAGAGGAACTACAGTCGCAAATAACGTCGACGCAGATCCAGACTTCGAAAATGCGTTCGATCCGTAAGATCTAATTTCAATAAAACAACGACTTAATAAAAAAAAGTATATATCATGAAAAACTACACAGCGCATTATTATGATATCATCTAGAATTTCATACGCAATAACTAGACCCTAAATAATATCAATAATTATTTAGTTGAAACCATATAATAATCCAATAGTACTACTCACTGTTTTCTTTCATTCACGTAATATTAACAACCAGCTTTAGTTTATTAGATCTGCAAGTGTGCAAGACGCAAGGCAATATCGTTGCGAGCGCTGACGATAAACCGTAGACTGTCATCAGTCAGTCTGTGACGTGACAATAAAGACAGACCGAGTCATGCAACACTATCGGTTCTAGAGTGGATGTATCCTTGTGTCTGCTGTGTTATGGCCATTTGTATTGCACCTTCTCAAGGGAACGGAAAGTCTGCTTTATTGTTCGTTCGTCGTACGGCTCAGTAGCTTTTCGAGACGTGCTGTAGATTTAGCTCAACTTAACACTTACTACTGGCACAACCAAATATCAGAACATTCAAGAACGTCCAGTTTTTGCGCTAAGTTTTACCCTATAGGCCTATTTAGACTGCTTTATTACAGATAAAATTTGAAAAATTTATTAAATACCTCTGCATCTAGATGATTTTAAAACTCGACAATCTGGCATTTAGAGTAGACAATGCTAATTATTTTCAAAACAACTGCACAGAATAATTTGGAGAGTAGGCTACATTTAGAATTTTAGTCATTTTGCAAGACACATAACAGTTTATCAGCCAATAGCTGAGTCCATCGTTTACAGAAGACAGGTCAGAATTGTTTAAAATACCTCTGCAGTCTTAACATTGAATCGATGGACCGACGATCGTCAAGTTTGAATGCCAGACTGCTATAAAAGACGTGGCTAATCCGAAAGAGTGGCTTTAATGAAACACGAGTTTTATGATTTTTCTTATCGTTCTTAGACACGCAATATCTAAAGACTATAAAATGCGGCCGCGTTGAAGCAATAGCAAGTGACGGCAGAAACAAAGCTATAAAGGAGAATATGTGTCTCTGTCAGACGAGGCGTTCGTGTAGACAGCGCCCCATGGCTATAGCGAAGATCAATCCCCAAGGCAGAATGAATAGAAGATGGAGGTATTCGGGTCGTCAGAGGTGACTTGGCATCCGTTGAAGAACTCGGTTCCTATGTGATGCTGGCACAGAATGAACAGCTCATTGTCAGTACTAGCAAAAGACCAGCAGCTACAGCCTTAGCGATACACACGCGACAATGGTTAAGATGAATAGTACGAAATAAGATGCTCTTTCTTCATCGGACTCCATCTTCCTCCTGATTGCAACAACGACTGTGACGTTGTAGTCATCATCATAGTCATCATCATCATCATCATCATCATCATCATCGTCATCATCGTCATCGTCATCATCATCATCATCATCATCATCATCATCATCATCATCATCATCATCATCATCATCATCATCATCATCATCATCATCATCATCATCATCATCATCATCATGACTACGACGAATAGGGTAAACTGCCGGCAAATGAAGAGAATCGAAGGAAAGTGACTGAGTTTTGGCAATAGGTCTACAGTCGATTTCACCATAAATCACTGAAACTGCAAAGAATTTTTCTTGGTTCAGTGGGGTCCACAAATTCTTAGGTAGTTGTTCTGCTTATGGACCAAATTCGTTGCAATGGTCAATTTCTTCTGGAAGAGCAGGGTTCCAATTTTCTGCTGTGACAGAAATAGTAATTGCGCGACTGGAATTGAACATTTATATAGCGCCACTCGAAGAGGAAAGTAATCAAGGACATTCTCTGCGCTAGTCTATACGGTGCTAAATGTCATTAGGAACTAGAACATTACATCAGTTAACTAAACAACACAATCAGTAGTTTCTATAGTAATTACTTGAATGATTTATATAATTAGTTGATCTGATGTTAGAATGTAATTACAAGTTAGTTGATCTTGTGAATTGTCTAACGACATTTGGGCGTCGTCTTCTTTCAGTATTTTCAAAAGCTACGTAACTCTGTTCTGGTCGTTATTCGGACTGACGCAGCTGAGCACAGTGCGCGAGGGCGACACGCAGCCACTGACTAAGTTGATCGGAGAATACATGCTGATGGTCTATCACGCGATGGCTGTCATTGTACTCATTAACATGCTAATTGCTATGATGTCCAACTCCTTTCAGGAAATCGAGGTAATTGCGGTCATCTGCGTCAGAACCTCATTTCGTCTCATTTCTATGACGACAGTCGACGAGCACCGCAACACTGCAACTGACTCCGCTGGGTCGAACACTGGGCTACGTCCCATAATAAATTACAAGCTAGCTAATGGGTTCGTTCAAGCACAGACAATATCTCTGAGTATCAAATATGCTGCAAGATCAAGGTTTTTTTGGTGAAACAGAGGGACCTAATCTGCAGCGGAGCTTTTGCGTTTTGCGATGGTCCCGATGAATTGTTGAATTTCCAAAGCCTTCGATGATAAACATCGCTTTCCTTGAAAATCGTTTTGGGCGAAAAAATTTCTTCAAAATTGACAGAAATGCAAAACTAATAATCGACCACAATTTCCTCGATTCCTGAAAATTTTTCTGAAATAAAAAACTCAGAAGAGGAAAAAAGAAAATGAAAGACGATCGTGAGAAGAAGGAGGCGGAACAACAGGAGTGGAAGGAGGAATAAGAAGAGGTGGAGGAGGAGGAAGAGGAGGAGGAGGCAGAAGAGGAAGAAGAGGAGGAAGAGGAGGAGGAGGAAGAGGAGGAGGCAGAAGAAGACAGGGAGCAAGAGGCGGAGGAGAAAGAGGAGGAGGAGGAGGAGGAGGAGGAAAAAGAGGAGGAGGAGGGAGTGTGAACGGCAGCTAGATCTGTTGTTGCAGATCGTTGTAACGGTTTGCTGTTGTCTTACAGACTCGATACATCGTTTATAACGTTGTTTTGGACGTTGTTTGGCGTCATCTCTCTCGCTGTCCTCGAAGTTAAGCTTCGTTATATCGAAGGCTTTGGAAAGCTTCTCTTTGGCCTGTACAATGTCGCCGCTAGGATTCTCTTTCTGAACATGCTCATAGCCATGATGTCCAAGTCCTTCAATATCACTGTGGTAAGCCGTGTCTCATTATCACTATTCTACGCTGTTGCCTCTCTGCTGTCTCGCCAACAGCTCTTCTATCATTCACGTTTATTTAATACAACGGAATCAGATAAATTTTCGCATACGTCATATATATATATGTGTGTGTGTGCCCGGTTATTATATAGCGCCTTTAGGCACCCTTCACAGGCGATATATACATATAGGCTACCGCTTACTTTTGAACTATTTAGTTTCAAGTCACAATTGATCGGCGTGTAAAGCACAATGATCATTCAGTTTTATTGTGAGAACGATCTGATGAGCATTGTTGGTGTAATTTTGATTTTTAAAGTGTCTTTGTTCTGCTGCTTGTCAATCATTTTCTTAGAAACATTCATAGCAACTACGACGAATAAAAACATTTCAACTCTTTTTTAGTAAACCCCTTTATCACTTAAAAGAAATTCTTGTTTGAAGAGTCAGGTAGTCAAAGGCTTGTGAGCCATCTGAGTTAGCGCTTCTATTGACTGTGGCCAAATGAGAAGGGCTCAGGTTCGAATCTAGGCATACACCTTCAACTCAGGAATCAACTTATTAGCACATCATGAAACAGTAAGCGAAATGTGGTTACATCTGCATAGCTTGTATTGCCTGGATCCTGCGAGTGAAGTGACCCCATAATAGCAAAACACTTTTTGAAGGACCCGCTAATCAAGTAGAAAGCACTACAATAAGACCTCCCTTCCAAAACTACACTAACAGTATCACAGTGGTTAACTAATAGACAACTGTTAATTGTCTCGTGTTTGAAGACGACTCTTAAAAAAATTTATTCAGACATGATACTTAAAGACTGAACGTTTATTTTGACCCGAAAGGAATCTAAAAGGAAGCGCCTCAGTGGTCAATGTTTTACTGGTTTCTATATTGTATTGTATTGTATTGTATCTAAACATTTATAAAGCGCCTCTCACAGATTCGCTAATCAGAGGCGCTCCCAGTGCGAAAGACCCAGTGAATAGAAACGGAATGTGTAATTGTCTTCCCAAGTACTGTCTCGGATCTCCCTGTCACCGTCTTCAAAGGCAGCCACATTCGCTAGAAAACGTAGTCATTTGAGTGACCCTCAGTCGAGAACAGTAAAAGAAAAGGACGGGACTCTTCGCCTCCGAGTCTTGTTTATGTGACGTAGGTCTCTGTAGTGAATGTCGTTTGATCAGTGAATATGGGAGAATAAGAGACGTTTAGTCACATAAAGGACGAAGGCTCGTCTGTATCGGGTCCAATGGGAATTCGTACAGCAAACAACCTTTGTAAATGATGCAGCTCCATCATTTCATATATATGTGTACATATGAAATGATATATACATATATAATATTATATGTATATGTAGAAAGAGAGAGAGAGAGTCCATTAAAGCGAACATTTTATAAGCAACGTGCCACGAAAAACACTATAGGCCCTATGCTAATTGATAAAGCGGTTTAATAACATGAGTCAGAAGTTAGATTTAAAATCAAGTTAAAAGGCAATTTTTTCCACGAACACTTTTAATTTAAAACCATATATAGTTTTCAACCGCCTGGCGATGTATGCAGGACAAAAGTCGATAATTAAGACAATTTAACTAGCGCATTTTAGGTACCTTGCAGAGCGATGTCATTTCATTTCGATTTCATTTGCGCCGTGTATTCTTTGAAGGACCATGCAGACCGAGAATGGAAGTTCGCTCGATCGAAACTGTGGATGGGTTATTTCGACGACGGTTCGACTCTTCCTCCGCCTTTCAATCTCCTCATCAGCCCAAAGTCCATCTTCTATTGTCTGCGACGGATGCACCGCGCTCTCATGTCCTGCGTCTGCGACCAACGCTCACCCACGGAACGTAACGACTCTAAAAAGCATACGTCTAACAGCACTACCAAGGTTAGCATATATATATATATCTCTCTCTCTCTTTACGTGTGTAAGTCTCTCTGTCTTTGTCTCTATGTCTCTGTGTCACTGGCTAAACGCACAAAGGGCCAAAAACTCTACCAAGTAGCTCAGTCTGTAGACTAATGCCCTCTCTTCCCTCGTCCATCTGTCTGTTCATCTGTCCATTCATCAACCCACCCACTTAGGCCTCTGTGACCCTGTAGTTTCACGCTGCTTGCAATCTTCTGTTGTCTCGTACCCATCTTGCTGAACTACGTCCACATATGGTTCTAAATCACACGTTAACAGCTTCTCACCTGATTGAATTCTGCTTCTTCTGTCTGGCGATAGTGGACTCAATCCTGACCATCGTTGTCTTAAAATTCTTAAAACCATTGATTTCTGTCATTTAAACATTCACTCTATACGAATTAACTCCCCATCACTTCTGACTTATATCTCTAAGTGTAAGTCTGTAACCCTCCTACTATTTAGGCCTATACTTTCAATGGAACCTGGTTCCATGAAACCTAGTTCCATCTTCCTGGGACGCTTTCTTTCATCTTTAGTCGCTTTCTCTTCCCAAATGAGTTTGGTTGGAGGGTTGAGGTAGAGATGGTAGCCTTTCTCAAGAAGTCTTATCTTAAATCTATCTCGTTTCCCAATAACGCCCCAAATGTCTTGCTGCACGACTCTGGCATAATAGACCGCCAACGTTTCTTAACGTTTGCGGACCTCCTTCAAGTCCGCTTCCTGGCTTCCTTAGTATCTGTACTTGATTGTTTGGTCTCCTCTCCTTCAGAATTCATCATAACTGATGATTTCAATATACGTGTGGGCCCTTCAGACATTAACGACTCGCTCAATTTCAAGGACCTTGACCTCAAGCGACGTGTTTCCTTTTCAACTCATTGCATGGGTCATACAATGGATATGTTAATTACCAGGTCCTCCTCTTCCACTGTTGAGAATCCCTTTCTCTTTCCCAGAAATATCTATCAGATGACAATGATAAATGCTGCTAAAGTATTTTTCTTTCATAAGCCACAATCAGCTCTGTGTTCGCCTCTGCTGAAGCATTTGGACTTGGCACACAGCTGTTTAATCAACCCAAACAAACACAATAGGTAAACATATTTCTACAGATAGGAAGACAGTTGTCGCACGCACTTGACAACCATGGTATTATTCTTACATTGCTTCTATACTATAAGAGATTGTGTAAATTGTGAACTTTCAAATCTATCTACCTCTGTAATCTGGTCTTAAAAATTCTACTTCTCCTACTTCATTATGGCGCACACACGTACTCTGAATAGTTCTTGTACTCTAAATACGCTAGGCCTATGGTACTCTAAATACGTCATTGTACTCTAAATGAATTATTGTACTCTAACTGCGTTCTTGTATTCTAAATACGCTTGTGTACTCTAAATACGTTATTGTACTTTAACTACGTTCTTGTACTCTACATAGGTTATTGTACTCTAACTAGGTCATTATACTCTAAATACGTTTCTGTACTCGATAGCTCTGATTGAGACCTACAGACCAGTTTCTTTATCTGGCACTGTTAGTTTTCCAATAACGTTTGAAATTGTGTTTGCAATATATATTATGCATTCTAAGCAGTAAGTAATGCTGGTAATTATCACTGTTTTGTCTACTCATGAATAGTCTTTAGATACTAAGCTTTTTGAACTGTTTTTATATGAACATGTCGAGTTGTTTTTACTGTTAGTCCTTAGGTACTAAGCTTATTGGACTGTTTTTATATTAACATATAGAGTTGTTTTTACTGTTCAGCTTTTATCGATGGACGGCAACAAAAACTGCCAGAAAGTCGTAAGTACTTTCAAGCAGCTTACGGGACTGTTTCTTTTGGTCCAGTAGTTAACGCAATGCAAAAGTACACAGGTTTCTGGAGCGATTTAATCAAATTGTATAATCAAATATAGTATAATTACACGGTCCAATTGTTTATCTTATGATTCATGTACTTGACAGTATGCTTGTAATGGCAAATTATTCTTGCCGCTTAGTCACTCATAAAACTGCTGTACTAAGATTCCTAACTAGAAGAGTTTAATGTCCATAGTTCTAAGACCTGTTTTCTGTATTGCCTTATAATTTCTATTTCAGCCTAAGAATGATCTCTACTTAGAACTGTTGTACTACGAAGTTTAGTAACAACTCAATAACCTAACAATGACAGTTGAGTGACTCAAATAGACTTATGCATTATACAAGACTTATATAGTGTCTGGGCATCATGGGCCAAAGTATCCCAAGGCTAACCAGTAACCATGCGATACGCCTATAGATATAGGCCTACTTGACCAATCACGAGAGCTCCTCACAGAGCGAATTCATAACCGTTCGCGTTCCATTCTAATTAATCATGTAAACCTATTCTTTTAAGTATTCTTTTACATATATTTAATTTAAAACTCATATCTAATTCTTCTGTCCTATTAACTTGATCTACATGACGGTTTAAACAGAAGACTTTGTTTCGTTTGCAGAAACCAAGTCGAAATGGCGATGTTGGTAGTTCACCTTGCGTCGTCTCTGAACCGCGAAACAAATATAAGGTAAAAGAATTAAAATGCAAGCAATGACGCTATTATCACCACCGTCAGACCATGTCTACCACCAACACTACCATCATCAACGCATGCTTCATCAATGACCTAACCACACACAGGACTTTTGCAACGTGCTCCAGCCGCGTTCTTCCCTCTTCTTTCATATACTTACTTTCCAGATTATTTTTCATCTGCTGTGTTCCTAATTGTATCGTTACACTGTCTCTTTCACGCTGTTGTCCCTATTCTGCCTCCTTCTTTCCGTTGTCTTGTTCTTTTCTCTAGATTCAGTCGCTTGTGTCATTTCCTTCTCCACTTAGAACTGACCTGTTTAAAACTGCTTATCCACCATACGAACTGATCTTCTGGATACTGACCTGATTATGGTTTGGTTTTCATGTGCCATCGGTTGATGTCTTGTGCATTAGACACTGATGCAATAGATGTCACTAATTACAATAAGGCGTCTGGTTAAGGTAAATTGTAATTATTACAATTTACCTTAACCAGACGCCTCTGGACATCTCCCAACAATTCCAAATCAAAAGGATGTCGATGACGATGAGGAGGGGTTAACTACATTCATCCGCGAGGGTCTTCTTCTGTCCCGAAATATTCAGCTGCAGTGAACCCTAAACGATGTAGCGTTTGTTTTAAGTGTCAAACCTAACTGTTTGGCGTAAATCTAACTTGAAGCGTTAAGAGCTGCTCCAAGTCAGTCTGACTATGAGTCCTTACGTAGATTTTCATATCTCTATCTTCCAACACAATTGTCTATGGGATTGCTCATCTCCATCTTCACTTAGGAGGCAGTACATTGCATTATTATACAGAGGCTATCTGGATACACAGAATAAAAACTTCGGAAGAACAGGATTGTACTCAGGAATTTCTGAACTTCCACTTAGCTTACTTGGACTTAAGCCTATCGTCTGTTTGGGCTCTGTGATCTTTTTCCTATGGGCCTACCTAGATTTGGACAAATATCCAGTTTCATGTGGAAGGAACTGCACTGATGACCGCTGCAAAAGCGTATTGATTTAAGACCCCAATGCTTATGCGTAATTGTTTGCAGGCTATGTTCCATCTGATCTGAAGGAGCTTTGCCTCTTGGTTGCATCTATCACTGGCTGTAGATTTCTTCGCTGACTTGGTTGTTATCAGCTCGGGTTTAAACGGTCCATCATAGACATTTGGCTGTGGTTGGCGCATCCTCCTGGAATGAGTTGCCTAGCAACGTGTGACATGAACTCTCTCTTATCTCTCTCATCCTAATTTCCGCAAGCTCTTGAATGTCATTCTGATAACTTGCGAGTTCTAGTGGCGCTGTATAAAATGTCAATTACAATTACAGCTACTATCTACAACAATAGTATTTTTCTGCCTCTGTATCATCAGCGTTTTAGAAAGATGCTGCTCGAACGTCGAAGAAACTGCACTGTTTCTGATGGTGGCTTTACGCCGTCAGTTGGCGAGAGCTCCTCTAAGTGTTCGACGAAAAGCCGACGATGACATTAATAATGATGATGATATTGTTGTTCTTGTTGTTGATGATAATGGTGTAGATGATGAAGGCGTTATTACTGATGTTGCTGCTGCTGCTGATGATGATGATGATAAACAAGGGGATGTATGATGATGTTGTGTTAGGATGTGATGAGACGTCTCGTCAGCCGCTATATTCACCAGTGGAAGAAGCAGTTGCATCAGGATGGAGTCAGCGAAGATGACCTGCTCGAAATCAAGCAGGACATCTCCAGCCTTCGGTAGGTGGCAGCTCAGTTGCTCATCTCACTCTCACTCAATACACCCGTTCCAAGGCCGTTACAGCTGACAAAATTACGATGCTGTGATGCAGTGAAGCGTAAACTGATTTTATAATGCCTCTACAAAATGTCCCTATCTAGCGACAGCTAAACGATACTAGCTTACTGTAAAAAAATCCGCAAGTTACAGCGAGGATGTCATACAACCGCCTTCGACTGAATATCTGATAAATTCAACTGATCTGACTTGGTAACCGTCGGCAGCTTCAAAAGATAGTCTTGCATAACTTGCAGCTTCTCTTTCTAAATGCCTCCTTTTCTACTTCTGAGCGTTACCTGGCTATGACACTAGATCAGGAATTGACCTTCTCTGAGCCAGTGGACAGTTTGTCGACAGGGTCGACTGGCTAGCAAAAGCGGCCCGGGAAATTTGGTCATAGGCGGCCCACAGTATCGAGCGCGGAAGACACGAAACATTTCAGGATAAGGGGCCTGCCAATGCTTTTTGTAACATTTAACATAAAATGCAGGACATTTTTAGTTAATAATGGGCCAAATGACATAGTATTGTTAAATGAATAAAGACTAGGAAATTGACACATATGCGTTTTAATTTCAGATTTTTCGTAAATTCGTAAAAATGTTAGGAATCAACTACTACATTATGCAGTGCACTGTGCAACAGTGTGGTTTATTTAAGAAACTTAACATCGTGATAGAATTAGTAGACACAACTTCACACAAGCATTTAGTATAGCAGTTTTTTCATAGTATCACTAGTTAACGCCAAAACTTCAACGATTTCATCATTATTAACTCTGCGAAGAAGGTCCTTTTCACAAGCCATCAGCATGAAAAACTCTAAACTTCACTGAAATTTCGAAATCAATTTCGAAAATGACCTTTCAAAAGGAACTTCTGATGAGGATAATGTCAAAACGAATTTGTAAGTCAAAAACAAGTTTGAAAAAGCCAGACTATCCAAATTGAACTTAAGGAGCTCGTGGTAACAGCAAACAATAGGCCTTTTTCTGCAAGATTTGCATTTATTTCTGTTCCTGTTGCTGTTTTCTGCTATCGGAACTGTTTCATTTGCTATAGATTCAGACCGCATGGTGCTCTCTGAGACTGTGTCTGTTATTTCAGTGTCAAATAGCAAATTATAGTCTTTTAGTTTTGAAACTTTGACATTAGCAAAATCTAATAATTCCCTTTTAGTACGCTGTAATCAAATTTTTTGAGCAACTCACTCAGTCACTCAGATGCTGTACGTAGTCCATCACTGGGAATCCTTATCGAAACTTCTGTAAAATTGTTTGGATCTAAACAAGACAAATCAGCATCAAGATTTCTGTGCTCAAAGAATCTCTGTTTCAAACTACTAATAACTTGATCCATTACCATGTTGTGAACATTTACTCGAAATTTATCTTTCGCATTTTCATTTGGCTGGTCTAAGCAGATTCTTCTGGCAATTTCTTTCTTGGTGTAATTCTTTTCTGTTTCAAAGCAGTCTCAAAATCAATGTCAAATATTTCTTTTATCTAGTTCACTGTTAGCTAGTTCTGAAAATCTGTGTAGCTGCTTCAAAAATGATATCAACAGTTCGATGTATTTGGATTGATTCATTGATAGTATCTTGAACCAACTAATAAGGCTCAACCAACGGCTCGTAGGATGTCCATGCCGCTTCTTTGCAAATATTGAGATAAATCAAAATCAATTGCGCTGTCAAAAAATTCAAAAATTTGTCAAACAATCAAGGAGAGTTTTCGCTCTGTACCGGACATCAATGTTAAATAATTTATTTGATTCAGAAATATCATGAAAGAATGTTGTAGCATGTCTATGTAGAAGAAATCGATAACTTCTGTTTCTTTAATGCATGCGCTATAATCAGTGGTTAGTTAAAGTCAATATTGACACGTAGCCGCACGTTTCACGTGGCAGTGCAAGTTTCTTGGCAACAACTTGCATTTTTTGCTACTATAAACACTGCCAATATTTCATAGTTTATAACTCTAGAATTACGAATTCGAACTAAAATATCATAATGTTTTTAATGATTTTTTTTCTTTTTGGACGGCCGGTCCATTCCAAGCCTGGGCGGCTTGAGGACTGTTGGGGTCACTTGACCCACTTGCATATGAATGAGAATTAGGATTGAATTACAAGTAGCCGGGTACATGATCATGATCAAGCAATAATTGTGTCAATGTACAGATAATATTACCTGGCCATAGATCTCTTCATTCTGCAACACAGGGTGACCTGTCGCGTTCCGCATTGCCGCAGTGCAACATAGAAGTGTTGCAATGGTCGGCCCCTCTTTCTGGAACAGGCGTCTTTGCAATCTGTGGCAGGAGCTGCTTCTCCTTTCTATGCCTATATTCCACCAGCATTTTTGATGAGTTTTTAAGAGGAACTGTAGAAAGGAGTTTCGACGGAATGTTGGAGACCAGGGTAGGTATCGTCCTCTCTCCCAAAGAATAAAAATTGTGCATTCCATCAGACCTTGTAAACATAAACTTGTTTCTTTGATGATGTAAAGCCAGCGTTAAGCGGCGTGATAATCCACGTGAGCCATTCTCTGCAATCAGAGTCCCAGGTTAACTCAAGAGTTGAAAATAAGTTGCAATTCAAACAGCTTCATCACTCGGCCACATGCGATGAGTGCTAAGGCCAGAATGCATTCGCCTGAGTGAGATCAAGCAACTGCCTTAACTGGCGCTTGGTCATAATCTGATCTCAAGATGCCTGAAGGAAACTCTCGAACCTGCATTGCCGCAGTAACTCTCGCAATCGGACCACTGAGAGAAACATAAGCGGTGCACAAATCAACCTTAAACCTGCGCAGTCACGATGTCATTTGTTGCTACTATAGATATGAGTTGCGCGTGGATCGAGAGAGGGCTGATCTTCAGAACACAGCGAATGTCGAGAAGTTGAAGAGGGACATCAAACGAATAACAGGGACCCTGCAGGGAGGCGGTCGATGCGCTAAGCCTCCGCCCTACAACACTGGTCCAGCCGCGTCGTCATCTGGAGGCGGCGGGGGCGGCGAACATTCGGCAGACAACGCCGGGGGAGGAACGCGCAACGGCTACGACCCGAGGGGGATCGGCGGATACTGGGACGACATGGACGCCTTCAAACAGGAACTCGTCTCGTCACTCCGATCGGAAATACGCGAACTGATTGCCGATCTGACGTCATCGTCATCTAGACGCAACGTCAGAACGAGTCCGATCAACACGACGACCACTTCCGCTTTGGCTCCACCGTTGACCTCTGACCTCTACCAGACACACCTCTATACTCAGCTCTGATCTCTACCAGACACACCTTTATACTCAGCTCTGATCTCTAAGCAACCGCAGTACTTGCTTCGTCGTGAAGAGGCTTTGAGTCGGTTTTCAGCTAAAGTTCTATAAGGCGAATACGATAATAGGTGCTTGAGTGAACCATGGCAGCTTATCTTACATTAACTTTATTTAATTATTGATCATAATCATATATTCAAATGATACTTTTCCGATAGAGATAAACCCAGATCAGCCACACGTAGCCGAACCCAGATCTCTGTATTTCCGTATTTTAGGAGACCACTCTAGAGTTGGATATGACGTATAGGGTAGAATGACGATCGACATTAATTAAGTCTGACTTCAAGTAACTTAAAGCTCTGAAGGAATAACTTGTGATATAATCTGGCCAGGTAATGCTTGAACTAAATACGTTTTGCCAACTGTTTACCTTCATTCGCCTTTCAGACGGACCACTCAACTAAAGAGACTGAAGTGAACGCCATCGTTTTATACCTTGTTGGTAAGCTACTGGTGCAGAGCTATTTTAGGAAAATGGTGTATTGTTTCTTTTTAATCTGAACGTTGTGTTCATCGCCAGAAACGTTCGAAAAGTATGACCACTGACACATGCATACATGAACCGAAATCTCAAACCCTCGATGCTTTTCAGCGGAATAGCTCCAACCAGGTTTTGAACCATATATATAAATTTATTAAAATGAGTTGATCGAAACCTTTTTTGGGATCATTCTTGTGAACTGTTATTATGCATAAGCCGCAGATAGATGCCTCAGATATACGGTCAACCCACTGAAAGTAGTATCGAATCGTGAGCATTAATCATCAGCACGTAGGTTTACAGTGTTGTGCAACAGCTTGGAATGACCAACAAACTTTGCGTTTCTTCAATCTATATGGCTGTTATCTCTATCCAACCTTAGAACCAATACAGTAACTTCCATATAAAGTTACAGGGAATATATTTAGCTTTGAAAATCAACATCTGCAGATGGCTGGCTTGAATTTCATGTTGGTTAGGGTAGGAATACATGTATATAAACCTCGCCATAGAAATGACGGAGTGTGCATAAATATTTACTCGAGATTAACCAATCACTGTTCCACAAGCTGGACAAACAGATCCTTTTTCTCAGCAGTCCCGGAGGAGACAGCTCGCATGTGAAACGGCTGTATATAAACGCGAGGTTTGGGGCATCATAGTCAGTTTGGAGACTTGAACAGCACGCACTATCTACAACCAGGAAGGGTCGGAACCTGACAAAGCAGCGAGTTCTTCGTGTGTTCGTGATGCACCAAGACGAGTTCTGCAACCGGCAGATCGTCAAAAAATCGGCTATAGTCAGAACGCGGTCATCAAGATCCTACAGAAGAATAAGGATATGGGGTCACTGGTCGACAGGGTTCGGCCAGGTCGTCCACGCGCGTCAACTGCAAACCGCCCCATATCTTTGAGCAACCGCAAGCTGTCGTCACCTTAACTGCTGTGGGAGTAGTAGGAGAAATACAACGTCGTTGGCAGCTCATCAACAGTGCGTCTTTGGTGCCTGCAGTTCGGCCTGAGAGGCTGCAAGGCACGTAGGAAGCCGCTGGTGACCGATGTCCAGAGGGACAACCTCTGAAGATCAAGGTCTGGGGCTGCATGGTTGCCAGGGGCGTCAAATGTCTGCTATCTGCATCTTCTTCTCGCTCGTTGCGCACTGCAATCGGCTTGGTGTCTTTTCCCAGGACTATAAATGCCTTGGCCCAGCACCTGAGCTTGCTGTAGTGGGTCCCACGATCTGTATCGACCACTCCCCAGATCAGGGCCAAAAATGACTGGCTTTCATTCATCGGTCTCGCGTTGCCTAAGGCATTTCTGTTTCCCCTGGGTTTCCGTGCGAGAGGCGCTTTATACATTTCTAGACACAATACAATACAATATAATACAATACAATACAATACAATACAATACAATACAATACAATACAATACAATACAATACAATACAATACAATACAATACAATACAATACAATACAATAGTGTCGATGGAACGGACAACGCGACCAGGTACATCGGCATACTTCAGAAATTTTTGGTGCCATCAGCGCAGCAGCTGTTTCCACATCATTTCTTGTTTCAGGGTGACCTCCGCCAATCCACGGAGTCAAAACTGTCACCAACTGGAAGCGAATAACATCACGACGTTGGGCTGACCCGCCCAATCACTTGATCTGTATTCAAATGAGAATATCTGGCATCAAGTAGCCTTAACGAATTTCAAGAGATATCCGACCTCAAAGCGCGAGTTGATAGAGTCGCTCATTGCAGTTTAGAACCGTGTCGTCACCCACGACCACCTCGTCAAGATGGTCCACTCATCCTGGCCCTATACGCTGCAGACAAGGAGTGAAGAGCAAGGGCTGGACCATAAAAGACTGATCCATCATTGACACATAAAACAGGTCTTTTTCAAGGCCATTACATGATAAAGAAGTGCCTCTGAATAGTTTTTGAAGAGCGCGCTATATAAATATCTTGTTGATTGAATGATTGACTGTGAAAAGTCTTTGGATCATACAGTAGGTTTTCGTAATTTAATTTCAGCACATTGTATGTGTACTATACAGGCTAGACCCATGGGCCTGAAGTGAAGTCCTTGTTTTGACTTTTATCGCATCGATGCATCTACCACGTGCTAAAAAACATTATTGTCATGTTAATTAGAAGTAATAAAGTTTCAGAGTTACAAGCAATAAGATATTATTTATCTTACGTGCATGTGTCTACCGGTACACTATTTACCTTAATATCTAGCAACGAATCAAGAAATTGCCAAAATCGGTGATTCCAAACTTTTGCACACGGCGTACATTCGGAACACTATTGAAAGACCGTTTGTAAGAACGTAAACGCCTCTCACCTTTCAACACTTCTTCACCTTTCTTCAGATATTTTGTCCGTATATTTTCCCATCGTTCAACCATAATATTAACTGTTACTACAAGGACATCTATTAATATAGTTTCCTTATATGCAAATTTGTCTGTCGGAGGACGCTACGCCACAAACGGCTTCTGTTCTATTGTGAAGCCGTTTGTACTGCCGTCTTGACGACGGTCGTCTTGACGACGGCGATCAGAGCATTTTGACAAACGATACATGTAGGCCTATAATGATACACTGTCGTCACGTCATAATTTATGACGGGTTAATACACTAGTTTTATTAATAGAATCCATTGCCAGATCAAATATTCCATGTATAGTGTGTAGGAAATGAGATTATGAAAAATCATCTCCTTGTTCTTTAATGATCTCACAATAATTGTATTTTCCTGTATTCATGTATCATACCCATAATATATCTAGACAGACTCAGTTGCTGCCTTGTGATAATTTGATAATTTATTAAGTGCATTTCGAAGACACTCAGAAGCGCTCGCAGCTCAGCTTTGGCGAATGGCAAAGGTTTCAAGCGTTCGTGCAAGGTAACAGGAGATCTTCTTCCACCAATGCCTTTACGAGCACGAACTGGAGAAGATCGAGTTTGTAGAACCGTGACACAGACGAGAGGAAACCGTCCTTCAACTGATCACCGGTGATTTCTGTCACGTCAACCCCGCAACGACTGGACATCCCGGAGAAGTTGAGATTGGAATGAAAGTACTTGATCTTTCAAAAGCTACGACCATAAACACAAAAATTATTTGTAAAACTTTAACTGCACAACCGCCTGATGACTGCAGACATTAACTTCAGACCATTATGTAGGGGCAGAGTACATTCATTCGCAGGTGGCGCTGTCAGTTATTGTCTTGCAAATGTTCAACCTCGATGATAACTTTGCCCCTAGTTCCTTTCTCCGCTGACTTGACGATCATATTGGTCGCCAGAGTGCGACGACAGCGCCACCTATGAATGCATCTGCGACATGGAAAAGCTACGAACAGAAGCATTGTCTCTACATCGATGCTTTCTTCGAGCTTTTCCATCAACATGAGGACGTCCTTCAATTCAGCCGACAGCACTCGATCGGCCACTGAGCCAGCCAGTCCAGTCAGCAGACTCAACATGATAACGCTCGCCATGACGACGTAGACAGAGTAGACGATAGCCACCTGACTGGTCATTGGATCTGGTAACATGTTATCGCCCATCATCAGTCGAAAACTGCCGAATATGGAGTTCATATCCTCGTCGAACGGATACATCTTGTTTGCTGGGCATTTGGGGTCGGAGACAGCGTATTGGAAAGTCATGCCGAACACTGAAGCAACAGTAAGGAATAAGGATGAAAACTGCATCAGAATTTTCCCCATCTTGCACATGCTGATGACGAAATGGCCGCCCAAAGGGTGGACGCGGATTCCGTAGAGTATGGACAATACGCGGAACGTGACAGTCAAGACGACACACACTACGATCAAAGACATGAAGGCAGACCTAGTGATCGCTGAGGCTGCGTCCACTACTTCGTTGCCTTTGTCGATTAGCTTCAAAGCGACGATAACAGAGACAAAGCAACAGGAGACGATGCTCAACTGTCGACTGACGTAAGACATCGCAATTCGTCTTCTGAAGACTCGTCCGATGGACAATTGTAGATGTTGACAGTTCTGGCAGAAGTACTGAAGATGAAGAAACGTCAGTCTCATCAGCGCATCGAACACTACAATAAAGACGGAACTGCCCACCAATATGGCAACGATGACCATCTGAAATAATCCCAGATTCTTCGGTACTTCATTCATGGTTGACTGAGCATCGAAACCACAGATTTCGCTCATCTTACAAAATGAAATGGCGCTTAGATCTAAGGTGTCATTGTTGGTGTTGAACCACTGCGACGTCGATGGTTGAGGACACTTGGTGGTGTTGGTCAATTCAGCTGTTGAAGAGTTTGCTATGATATCGAATATCGTCCAGTAAGTGATCTTCAGAAGATCGGATGTATCCTGCGATCCGATTATAGTGATGTACATTAGAAGCAGTCCCCATAACATCGCATTGAGATAAAAGAATATTTTCACCATACGCGAATTGACTTCGATTTTAGCATCGATCCAGTTCTTCAGCATCAAGCAATTAGTGATGCTGGCCACTTCCTCTTGGCTCATTGCCATCAAGTCACGCGTGCAGAGAAGTGAAAACAGGAAATTATGCTCCTGTAGCACGTCTCCGTCTTCGTATAGCGACACATCATAGTGACACAAGGTGAATCCCGGCGAATGGAACTGAGCCACGGGAGCAACACCGTCTCCTCCAGAGTCCATGATGAGATCAGTGGCTACGAACACCTGATCAATGCCAAGGACCATCTTCGTTTCGCGAAAGATTCCCTCAGTCTCCAGGACCTTGGTGAAGTACAGAGGGGACCCGATCATGATGGCCAACTCAAGGCCACTCAGACTTCTGTTGTTTCGACTTTTCAACAGTACGGTCCTAACAGCCGATGCGCCGAAGACTTGAAGCAGTACGTCGAAACACGAGTTAGCTGAGCGACTGTCGTCTGCCGATAAATGGGCCAAGTAGTGGAATATGTTGCATCCACTGTGATCTGTTGCGGTCAGAATTGTCGGCTGATGCTCGAAAAACAGTTGGACGAGATTCACGTTGTTACTGAGCGCCGCAAAAAGCAGAGGAAGTCTCATATTATCCGATCTCTTGCATCGGATGTTCCACGAATATGTCAAGAAATGTATGAAGTAAAAGATCGGTGTCAGGAGCAGATAGGAAGGCAGCAAGACGATCAGATAGACGAATACAGTCGCAATTACCTCGAAGCATCTTACAAAGAGATTATCTGTCTTTATTGGCTTGCGATTGACTTCTGCCTTTCCAAGAAGAAGACAACGATATAGCAAAGGATCCGAGTCTTGGATGCTGTCAAGAATTCTAAAAACGAGTGGCATATTTCCTCCCATAATCAATCGATAAAAGAGCAGCTTGCTCATGCCACCAACAGAAGATTTTGAGCTTCGACTGAACATCGACTGTTCAATTCTAAAGTAATTCCTCAGTTCCTCCGTCGCCTTAAGACAGAGTCTCTCATCCCAAGAGTTTTCTAACTCACAAACACGATTCTGCTGTTGCTTCATTTCGTCAAGAGAAACGCTCGACGCTTGAACATCAACGACGTTTAACGGAAATACTTTTATCCTACTAACCATTGTTTCGAATTAACGTGATTCTAACTTTTAACTTTTCCTTATTCTAATCGTAAAATTAGAAATAGTTTGCCAGCAAAAGTTAACAGAAGTAGTGCTTAAGAGCAGCTAAAGCGAACACCTAACATCCTAAACTGTAAGTCCTCGCCAGCAAAAAGTTAACAGAAATAGTGATAAAAAGCGGCTAAAGCGAATACCAAACATGCTAAGCGCTACATCCAAGATTCTGCGTTTTGCAGCGGATGAATTGAGTTAAATACCGAATGAACTCCAATGGCAGCTCACAAGGACAATGAACAGCAAGCCTTTCTGTCCGAAACCAATGACAGCACAAGTTGCTGCAAGAACGAATGTGCGCTGGTTAGCATATAAATGACAGCGAATGCATCGAGGTATTTGTTTAGTTGTGTAGGCTAGTTGCAGCGAGAACATTGTACAGGCCTTCAATAAATATCATGATGAATTAGCTGCAGGAAGCGCGTTCGCAGGTCAATACAGGCGGAAACGATATCCGTGTATTAATGCAACTAAATGCAGTTCCAACGTGACCTCTATAACGATCGTGTCATTAGTTGCATTTCGGTGTCCGCTAGTTATTGACGCCAATTTCGACGGCATAGATGTGAATTTATGTTACCTGGCCATCGCAGAAATGAAGTGAGAAGTATGAAGTACGACTAAACGCGGCGTTCATTGTCAATATAGTCGACGATGTGATGTTGAACGGTTCTGTAAAACCAACAATACAGAGACCGATTGTCGTCATATTTCAAGAACGCGAAAATTGATTCAGATATATATAGCAAGCGTTAATTTTATGCAGCCGTATACCTCTGTCGCGTTCTCTCACTCTCTCGCACTCTTTCACAGAAACACACACACACACACACACACACACACACACACACACACACACACACACACACACACACACACACACACACACACACACACACACACACACACACACACACACACACACACACACACACACACACACACACACACACACACACACACACACACACACACACACACACACACACACACACACACACACACACACACACACACACACACACACACACACACACACACACACACACACACACACACACACAAACACACACACACACACACACAAACACACACACACACACATACACACTCTCTCTCTATCTCTGTCTGTCTGTCTGTCTGTCTGTCTCTCTCTCTCTCTGCCACGTCCTCTCTATCTCTGTCTCTCTATTTATATGTCTCTCTCTGTCTCTGTTACCTTTTTCTCTGTCTCTATGTCTCTTTCTCTGGTGTCTTTTGTGCTCTCTCTGTCTGTTTCTCTCTCTCTGTATCTCTTTCTCTCTTCGATACTGTTCGCCACGGTATTCTCTTAGAGCGGTTTGAAAAGTAATTTGGTCTAGTGGGTCATGCTCTCTCTTACCTGTGTATACTTCTCTAGGCGTACTCAAGCTGCTCGTTGTGGTGCTACCCAGTCTGACTGATCCATGATCCGACTTTCTCACGCAGGGTTCAAATTTAGAGCATGTATTCTGTATTCTCTACAGCAGCGGTTTTCAAACGTTACTTTTATTGTATACATACATACGAGAGTTGATTATGGCAATGCTATGTATGCCTGGACTGGCTCTTCGCCGCAGTAGGCTAACAACTGGTCCATATTAAACAGTGCGGTCCGTCTGATTGGAGCTATATCAGGCACCAGCCTCACGCGGGACGAATTGCATTGGTTGCCAAGGTCATCGAGTTTAATTATATCTGAATGCTGATGCGTAAACACAGCTATGACGCTCAGAGCAGTAACTAACTTTAAAATGAAGTAAATAAAAGCTCATAATGAAGCGATTATCGAGTTGAGTTACATATATATCAATATATTTTCTATCTAATTGCATAACCTCATGATGCGACGTCCAGCAAATGCTGACAGCAAGTCAAATTTTGCGCTCACGACGCCAACCGAATGAATCATGACTAACTTTAAAAGACCAACATAATTTTTATAGTCCTTTATCTAGACTAAAATATTAGCAACGAAGTCATTAACAATCATAGCCTGGTTATTATTAATAATTATCACATAACAACTCCATTCAACACTCGGTCCATGCGCGGTTCGCCTAGTTAGGTCCGTTTCTTATTAATAGATTACAATATTAATTAAAATAGCATAGTAAATTAAAATGAATAGGTCTACTGATAATTACAAACGATCTAACGATTGTTTTCAAAAACACATCGACAGTGCCATTCGTTCTGTTCCAATTACACTTACGAATACATTAAGTAAAAGTCAAATTTTTGCCAAGCATTATGAATAATTATGATCGTTGTGTTTCATTCTGTGAGAAGTGCGTTCTTTTGTCTGATAAAAACCCCGATGACGTCGGCTGCATGTGACGAATGCCAACACTCTTGTCTGGGTCTATGGACTACTCCATCAAACCAGGGATGCGGAGTTAAGCTGCAGATACGTTATTCACATCTGCCTCTGACAGATCCATCTGACTAACAATTGAACACGTCTCGTGAAGACGAATACTGATGGAGTCGCAGTGTCATTCAAGAAAGAACCATTCCTAAATATTACTTTATGTTTGTGATGCTCATTTCTTCTATATTGTCTCTAAGAATGCATGAAATATAGGCATATCTATTAATACCGAACTTTCATTCATTCAATCATTCTAAGAATTTATATAGCGACCCTTCAAGATACCTACTCAGGTGCGCTCCCAGTCCAGCCACGGCTAAAAAAGAAAGACTTGAGTGATTTATGAAACGCAGGCAAACTGTCCTGATGTAGTATGCACAGTTCCAGCGGGAGCCCATTGCAAGTTGAGGGACCCACAACTGAGAAAGCCCGGCGCTGCCTACTAGAAGAACGAGCACGTGGGACCAAGCGCTCCCCTCTGGTCGAGGAGCGAAGTGCCCGACGCGCTACGACATCGGACATCGGGCGGCAAAGGTCGCGTAGGTAAGATGGGGCGCAGTCAAGAAGACAGCGAGAGACTAAAGCAGCGATCCGATAGGAGATACGCTGAGCAATAGGGAGCCAGTGCAACACATCGCGCATATAGGCAGAGACAGGAGCATACTTGGAGATACGCCCGACGAGTCGAGCAGCTGAGCGCAGAACCCGATTCAGACTCCCTAAGACCCCGAGTGGGAGACCGGCAAGAAGCAGCAACAAGGGTCAATTCGAGTAGTATCGAAAGCATGGACGAGGACCACAGTTCATGTCAGCGTCTTGGGAAAAGAAGAAGAGACAACTCGAAGCTGACGAAGCTTATAGTAGCAGCTTCGGGCAACCAGGTTCAAGTGCTGCGAGAGACCGAGTTCATGGTCAAGGGTGATGCCAAGGCCCAAGGTCTCGGACCGTCGGACGGTTAGTGAGAATGTTATATCAGGGAAGACTCGGGCAAGCATGTACAGATTAACGCCCACTAGCTGTCTACGGCTACCCGGCCATATAAATTGGGTCTTAGTAGGATTTAATATCGCGCCGAGCACTCTAGCGTTGGCGTCTGGGGTTCCTCGGTCAGGTGGATAAGTAACCCCTTCTCCTGTGGATAAGTAACCCCTTCGTCCCGTAGAACTTCAAGGGTTTCTGTCATAGTCTCTCACTACGTCGCAATAGTGGCAGCTGCCTCGTGGTACCATGCGATTCAATGTTCAAATCCCTATTTGGCCCTCTAGCGTTGACATGCTGTCAGAGGTTCCTCGGTTAGGTGGATAAGTAACCCCTTCTCCTGTGGATAAGTAACCCCTTCAGTCCCGTAGAACTTCAAGGGTTTCTGTCATAGTCTCTCACTACGTCGCAATAGTGGCAGCTGCCTCGTGGTACCATGCGATTCAATGTTCAAATCCCTATTTGGCCCTCTAGCGTTGACATGCTGTCAGAGGTTCCTCGGTTAGGTGGATAAGTAACCCCTTCTCCTGTGGAGAAGGGGTTACTTATCCAACGGAACTGTAGTTGAACGACCCGTCCTTGTTTCTGATACGTCGACGGCGCTTCTGGTTTAGGAAGTGCCAGTTGAAGCACGTATACGGTCGATGGTGGGAGCATTTGTGCTGCAGGAAGTCTGGACACTGTTGTGATCTCGAGTGGTGTCCGTGGCTCTCTGGGGAAGGGCGGCGGGAATCCCACGTGACTCCGCACCAGGGTTCGGGTTGGATCGTCAGACAGGTTTAGAAACTATTTCCTCAAGCTCCACGCAGAAAATGTTTAAACTATTTTCAAACACATCAAACGGGTAGGAGGCAACACTTCCTCCTCTTCTAGGGTTCGAACTCAGTTACTTGTTCACTTTCACCAGTTAAACCACTGCATTTCTAAACTTCTTTTATTGGCAAGGCATTATAAGCCCTCGTGTATTAAGTTTTTCCGCCAATTTCCATGCCGTTTGCTGGCCTGGATGTTGAGTCATCCGAGTGGCGCGAAACAGCAAAGCCGCTGCCGCTGCTGCTGCTGTTGGTGCATTGCCGCTGCCGCTGCTGTTGATGCATTGATGAGCTGCTGCTGCTGCAGTTGCTGTTCCCGCCAATTTAGTTCAGCCGATAACCCTGGATGCCATTGGCGCGAAACTGGAAGGGTATAAAACCGACCGATGCGTGCGTGCCTGTTGCAGTTCAGATGGGCCAGTGGCAGAGATATGTAGATGTGCAGTTGACGAATATTTGCAGTTCAGATTTGGCCAGTGGATGGAGTTGCAGTATGATAGTTTGATAATTATAGCTGCGGAGTGCGGATGCTGCTGCGGTTTAAGATATGTGGATTTCGCTAGCATTGCAGAATAGGCTTTGGCTAATGCGATGTTCTTCTTCTGCGTGGAGCTTGGAATTATCGTTGCTGTCGTAATAATTGTGCGCTACATAAGTTGTCCGTTGTGAGGGTTATTGAGCGGAAATATGCACTTGTTAAGAGTATAAAGTTTGAGCCAAGGCATTCGATCTTTCCGTGGATCTAACGTTGAGCTGATATGGCGTAAAACGGAAACAGCGTCGGAAAGCATTCGTTGTAACGCCTTTGGATTTATTTCTATACTGGATATCGTATTTCGAGCTTTGTGGATTTTGTCCCGCTTGTGAATTTTGGGGTAAATAATTATAATCATTTTCTTGTCTAAACTGTAAGTGATTGCTTGTTTGTGCCTAAGTAGTTATTATGTGTAAGTTTAGAGTTAGTATAGTTTTGTAGAATTCACATTGTGGTTCATTTCATTGTATTGTCATTAAGTGCTGGATCATTCAATTATAATTAAAGATGTCATTAAATTCTCTTCGATCTTTGGATTTAGAGGCTGGTCCTAGTGATAGGCAGGAGCGTGCTGTCCGCCCGTACTCTCCTCTGTCTCGGCCTTCTTCTGTCATGTGCCAACTGCTCGAAGGCATAACATGACATAACATAACGAGGGTTTTAAGTGGTTCAGAAGACGTGTAGTAATTTAGTTAGTAATTTAGCTGATATGAGAGAGAATGTAGCTAACATGAACGGAAACTTAGCTGATGTTGGAGGAACATTTCTATCATTTCAGCTACATCCCTGGCTATGGCAGCAAGGGATGTAGCTGAAATGAGACATTGTCTATTGAGAGTTATTTGGTTCCGCAAGTCGTAATCGAACCCCGGATCATTCGCCTCGGATGATTGCTTTGCCTATGGCAGCCACGTCCTTGCCACTCGTTGTGCCAAATGTTGTTCGGAGTAAGGTCTGAGCAGGGAGCCAGTGCATCTCCACCCTCGTTCAGAAGGAGTGAACGATTACAGTTAAAGTCGAGGTTGAATTCTAAAGAGATAGGGAACCGCTGGAGTCGAATCCCAGCAGATCCTGTAGATGCTCTTGGATCAGACCACCCCACTGGATTAGAGGTTCTTCCTTCCACGGACTTGCGAAGACGCGTACCCGACCCATTTCAACAGACTGACTTAGCACCCAGGGCTGGGGGTGGGCAACGGCGTAACAATATCTCCTCTTGTCTTTCACTCAAAACTTAGATACTGCACTGTCAAAAATCTTATCCCTATTCCTCCTCTTCCCTTACCTCCCTCGCAGCTCCAATTCTAAACACCATCCACCTTAGCTGTCTGATCGTCCGCCTACCTGACCCCTGTAGATCTTAATCTGGAACCGATTTTGATCCTATAGATGTCTATTGCTTTTTTGACTGAACGCAATTGAATAAGCTGGTTCCCGCGACTCCACTTTTTGGCGCTGTAGAAATCTCGAGATTTGATTACAATTATTGTTGGGATAATATTTAGATTTTCAGGATTTTAGACTTAGAATATCGTGTCTAGCAAAAATGACTGAAAACCATGAAGAATTCTGCTCATTGTTCTTCCTTTGGTGAATTCAGTTGGTGTTTTATCTCACTTTGAACTCCGGCGGAACCCCTGGCCGACGCTCACGGAGCCCCAGGGTTCCGCGGAACCCCGGTTGAAAACCACCGCAGAGTGTCAAATGCCTTGGAGAAATCTAGCGATATCATGCGGGCATACGGCTCACATTTAACTGTTTCTAGTAAATGATGCGTTATTACTATCAGCGCCGCCGTGGTCGACCCAGATGGCCTGAAGGCCACATTTAAAGGTGGATAAAGTTAAGTATTTGCGGATGATGTCCGGATGTTTGTTTCATTCGGGCCGGCTAAAGCAAATACTCTGCTACCAAGTTTTGTGAGTGATCGTGTGAAAACAAAATCACCCTGGGACGATGAACGTAGTCCTCGTCTGGATTGGAGAGAGAAATAGGGTGTAACAAGCTAAGAAATGTGTTAAGGGGAAGAGTTTGTCTAGACAAAGTACATTAAAAAACAGATTTTGTAGTTTGTGCGAGCTTGTATGGGAAGCCAATGAAGTTCACGAAATGTCGAGGTGACATGATCTCGAGGATTTAAGTTCTTGATAAGCTTTGCAGCATAACGGAGAACAGAAGTAAGAGGTTGAAGGGTAGATCCAGGAAATCCATGCAGGAATGAGTCGCAGTAACCAATTCTAGAGATGACCAGGGCCTGTACTAGGATGCGGAGACATTTTTGGTTAAGGTTTTTCTCTACGTCTGAGATGAAAGAAGCAGGATTTGGTCATAGAAGAGATTTGATTTTTCATAAAGAGTGAATTGTCAAGTAGGACACCAGAGTCTCGGACAACATCAGCTGGCGTGATGGAACAATCTGGGCTGAGGTTGAGGACAGTGTGCAGTATGTGCGGGCTTGGCATCAGATGGCGGTGAAACCAGATAAGGAGGCATTACGATTCATGCGCATAGAAGCGCCAGAACAACATTCGGATGCTGGGCTGACCCTATCACCGGATCTGAATCCGATTGACAATCTCCGGCAAAAAGTAATCTTGGAGATATCCAAGAGGCATCCGGCAAGTTGGTAGAGTTGCTCTTTGACGTCTGGAACCGTGTCGTCACCCACGACCACCTGATCAAGATGGTCCACTCAAGCTGGTCCTATATGCTGCAGAGTGCAGACAAGTGACGAAGAACTAGGTATTGTCCATAAAATTCTTATTCATATTTGACGCATAAAGCCGACTTTATTCGTGACCTCCACATGATAGAAAAGGCTGTAATCGTACAGTACATGTTCGTCATTTCATTTTCAACACATTGTATGTGTACTATACACAGCAGAAGCATGGACCGGTTGTTGACTTTTCATATCGACATAATCTACCACGTGGTAAAAGATCAATGTCATGTTAATTAAAGGAAACAAAGTAACAAAATGGTAACCAAGCCATAAGAAAACATTTATTTTACGTGCATTTGTTTACCGGTACACTATTTACCTTAACACAGAGCGATGAGTTAAAGAATTGTAAAAATCGCCAAGTGACTCCAAACGGTTGCACCTAGCGAACATTCGGAACACTATTGAAACTCCGTTTGTAAGGACATAAACGCGCTTCGACGTTCAACATTTCACATTTTATCAGATATTTTTGTGAAGATATTTGCTCAACGTTCAACCATAATATTAACTGTGACTACAAGAACATTTTATTAATAAAATGCATTTACAGATCAAATATTCCATATATAGTGTGTAGAAAATGAGATTATGAAAAATCATCTCCTGGTTCTTATAATGCTCTCACAATTTTATCTTCCTGTAATCATTTAACCTAGGCATATATGTCTGAACAGACTCAGGTGCTGTACCAAGAGATCTTCTACCACAAATGTTTGCACGAGCATGTACTGGAGAAAATCGAGTTTGTAGAACCGTGACACAGACGAGAGGAAAACGTCCTTCAATTGACCACCGGTGACTTCTGTCCACGTCAACCACGCAATGACTGGACATCCCGGAGAATTAGAAATTGGAATGAAAGTACTTGCTCTTTCAAAAACTACGAACACATGCACAAAATTGTTTGTAACTTTAACTGCACAACCACCTGATGACTGCAGACATTAACTTCAGACCATTATGTAGGGGCAGAGTACATTCATTCGCAGGTGGCGCTGTCAGTTATTGTCTTGCAAATGTTCAACCTCGATGATAACTTTGCCCCTAGTTCCTTTCTCCGCTGACTTGACGATCATATTGGTCGCCAGAGTGCGACGACAGCGCCACCTATGAATGCATCTGCGACATGGAAAAGCTACGAACAGAAGCATTGTCTCTACATCGATGCTTTCTTCGAGCTTTTCCATCAACATGAGGACGTCCTTCAATTCAGCCGACAGCACACGATCGGCCACTGAGCCAGCCAGTCCAGTGAGCAGACTCAGCATGATAACGCTCACCATGACGACGTAGGCAGAGTAGGCGATTGCCACTGGATTGCTCATTGGATCGGGCAACTTATTATCGCCCACCATTAGTCGAAAACTACCGACAAAGGCGTTGATATTCTCATCGAACGGATAGATCTTTTCCACAGGGCATTTGGGGTCGGAGACAGCGTATTGAAAAATAACGGAGAAGGCCGAACCAGCTGTAAAGAATAAAATTGTAAACTGAAGCAGAATCTTTCCTATCTTGCACATGCTGATGACGAAATGGCCTCCGAAAGGGTAGATGCGCATTCCGTAGAGCATGGACAAAACGCGGAACGTGACAGCCAAGACGACTTGGAATGCAAGCACAGACATGAAGGCGGACTTAGTGTTCGCTGAGGCTGCGTCCATTACTTCGATGTCGTGTAGCCTCAAAGCGCCGATCAGGGAGACAAAGCAGCAGGAGACGATGCTCAACTGTCGACTGACGTAAGACATCGCAATTCGTCTTCTGAAGACTCGTCCGATGGACAATTGTAGATGATGACATTTCTGGCAGAAGTACTGAAGATGAAGAAACGTCAGTCTCATCAGCGCATCGAACACTACAATAAAGACGGAACTGCCCACCAACATGGCAACGATGACTACCTGATGTGATTCCTGGTTCTTCGGTCCTTCATTCATGGCCATCTCAACATCGAAACCACAGATTTCGCTCATCTTACAAAATGAAATGGCGCTTAGATCTAAGGTGCTATTGTTGGTGTTGAACCACTTCGACGTCGATGGTTGAGGACACTTGGTGTCGTTGGTCATTTCAACTATCAAAGTGTTTGCTATGCTTTCGAATGTCGTCCAGTAAGTGATCTTCAAAAGATCCAATGGATCCTGCGATCCGATTATAGTGACGTACATTAGAAGCATCGCCCACAACACCGCATTGAGAAACAAGAAGATATTCACCATACGCGAATTGACTTCGATTTTAGCATCGATCCAGTTCTTCAGCATCAAGCAATTAGTGATGCTGGCCACTTCCTCTTGGCTCATTGCCATCAAGTCACGCGTACAGAGAAGTGAAAACAGGAAATTATGCTCCTGTAGCACGTCTCCGTCTTCGTATAGCGACACATCATAGTGACACAAGGTGAATCCCGGCGAATGGAACTGAGCCACGGGAGCAACACCGTCTCCTCCAGAGTCCATGATGATATCAGTGGCTACGAACACCTGATCAATGCCAAGGACCATCTTCGTTTCGCGAAAGATTCCCTCAGTCTCCAGGACCTTGGTGAAGTACAGAGGGGACCCGATCATGATGGCCAACTCAAGGCCACTCAGACTTCTGTTGTTTCGACTTTTCAACAGTACGGTCCTAACAGCAGATGCGCCGAAGACTTGAAGCAGTACGTCGAAACACGAGTTAGCTGAATGACTGTCGTCTGCCGATAAATGGGCCAAGTAGTGGAATATGTTGCATCCACTGTGATCTGTTGCGGTCAGAATTGTCGGCTGATGCTCGAAAAACAGTTGGACGAGATTCACGTTGTTACTGAGCGCCGCAAAAAACAGAGGGAGTCTCATATTATCCGATCTCTTGCATCGGATGTTCCACGAATATGTCAAGAAATGTATGAAGTAAAAGATCGGTGTCAGGAGCAGATAGGAAGGCAGCAAGACGATCAGATAGACGAATACAGTCGCAATTACCTCGAAGCATCTTACAAAGAGATTATCTGTCTTTATTGGCTTGCGATTGATTTCTGCCTTTCCAAGAAGAAGACAACGATATAGCAAAGGATCCGAGTCTTGGATGCTGTCAAGAATTCTGAAAACAAGTGGAACATTTCCTCCCATAATCAATCGATAAAAGAGCAGCTTGCTCATGCTACCAACAGAAGATTTTGAGCTTCGACTGAACATCGACTGTTCAATTCTAAAGTAATTCCTCAGTTCCTCCGTCGCCTTAAGACATAGTCTCTCATCCCAAGACTTTTCTAACTCACAAACACGATTCTGCTGTTGCTTCATTTCGTCAAGAGAAACGCTCGACGCTTGAACATCAACGACGTTTAACGGAAATACTTTTATCCTACTAACCATTGTTTCGAATTAACGTGATTCTAACTTTTAACTTTTCCTTATTCTAATCGTAAAATTAGAAATAGTTCGCCAGCAAAAGTTAACAGAAGTAGCGATTAAAAGCGGCTAAAGCGAACACCCAACATCCTAAACCTACATCCAAGAATCTGCGTTTTGCAGCGGATGAAGTGAGTTAAATAGCGAATGAATTCCAGTGGAAGTAGAGCATGACAATGAACAGCAAGCCTTTCTGTCCGAAATCAATGACAGCACAAGTTGCTGCAGAAACGAATGTGCGCTGGTTAGCATATAAATGACAGCAAGGACAATGAACAGCAAGCCTTTCTGTCCGAAATCAATGACAGCACAAGTTGCTGCAGAAACGAATGTGCGCTGGTTAGCATATAAATGACAGCAAGGACAATGAACAGCAAGCCTTTCTGTCCGAAATCAATGACAGCACAAGTTGCTGCAAGAAGGAAAGTGCGCTGGTTAGCATATAAATGACAGCACTATCATTGCGCATGCATCGAGGTATTTGTTTAGTTGTGTAGTTACAGCGAGAACAGTGTACAGGCCTTCAATAAATATCATGATGAATTTGCTGCTGAAAGCGCGTTGGCAGGTCAATTCAGGCTGAAAACGATATCAGTGGATTAATGCAACGAAATGCAGTTGCCACTTGATCCCTCTAACGATCCTGTCATTAGTTGCATTTCGGTGTCTGCGACTGATTGACGCCGATTTTGAATGCCTAGGCCTATATGTATGAATCTACATTACATTTATTTGGCCGTCACAGAAATGAAGTGAAAAGTATGCAGTATACGACTAGACTGCATTGTCAATATAGTCGACGATGTGATGTTGAAAGGTTCTGTAAAAGCGACAATGCAGCGAACGTGAAAGTTAATTCTGATATAATAAAAACGAGAGCTATTTTATGCAGCCGAATACCTCTCCCTCGATCTCTCACTCTCTGCTACGTCGAACTCTTTCACACACACTCTATCTTGATCTCTCTCTCTCTCTCTCTCTCTCTCTCTCTCTCTCTCTCTCTCTCTCTCTCTCTCTCTCTCTCTCTCTCTCTCTCTCTCTCTCTCTCTCTCTCTCTCTCTCTCTCTCTCTCTCTCTCTCTATCTCTCTATCTCTCTATCTCTCTCTCTCTGCTTCTGGTGGCTTTTGTGCTCTCTATCCCTCTGTCTCTATCACTGTTGCCTTTGTGATCTCTCTGTATTTGCCTTAATCTCTGTCTCTTTCTCTCTTTTTCTCTTTCTTACTTTTTTCTCTCACTTTTCTCTCTGTCACTTTTCGACTCTGTTGACCACGGCATTCTCTTAGAGCGCTTTTAAAAGTCATTATTTGGTCTTGTGGGTCATGCTCTCTTTTACTTGTGTTTATACTTCTCTGATCGCATTCAATCTATTCATTCTGGTGCTACGCGGTCTGGCTGGTCCAGGATCCGACTTTCTCACACACTGGTTTCAAATGTGGGGACTATATTCTAGATTCTCTACAAAGCTGATTTAAGCCAGTTCCTTTCATCTCTGAGAGTTAAGGCCAGTGGCGTAGCTATCATGTGTGCAGGGATGCAAGACATCCGGGTCCACGACTTGCAGGGGCCCAGAGGCACACCAGACAATTTTTTATAACTACTGTTGAAAATTTCTTTTCCCAAAAATTATTAATCTAATTCTCATTCCCGCTTATTTGATGACAGAGCTAGTGGGACCATAGTTGTGATGTTCGAATGTTTCGACAGGCTCCCAGTCGACACACTTGCATTAGTTCCTTACTTTACTGAGCACTTTAACATATAGCCATTAACCAGCTGCCAGTCACCGTACTGAACTCCTTTTAGCTTGCTTTTTGAGTATCGAGTCTCGGTCACATTGCATAATGACGTCAGAGTTCATGTGAGCGATAATAAAGAATATTAGTTGTACAGTTTCAAGTTGAGAAAATGAAGTGAATTAGAAAAATGATAATCTTTTGCCGTTATGGGTAACATATTTCAAATTAGAGACTGTTTAAGTTTGAACTGTTCTGTGTGAAACACTATGCCTGCAAGACGCAATACGAGTATTATATCAAAACATTTAAGTGGATTTGCGAAACTTAAACGACATCAACAGATTGACCCAGAATCAAGGAAATTGTCAAAAATCTCCAGTTTCATTGTCACTAAGGCTGACTCGGCAACGGCAATTTCTGGAACTGGATCGATACCGATACGTAATGTACAGACAACAAAGATGTCATTGTTTCAAGTAGGCCTACTAATACTATAGGTGAATAAGTCTGAGTCACTGCACACAATGCAAGTATGCCACATGACACGCGTTACATTCGATTGAGACATAACTGAAATTATAACATTGTGATGTATCCGTCTCGTTCTTAAAGCATTCAGGTTTATTCTGTGAGTTGTGTTGCATGCTTAAATATCAAATTTCTTTTTTAGTTTTTCTAGGTCGTATAAAAACAGCAGTAGTATAGCAGGCCGACATTATAATCACCGACAAAGCAGAACCATCCAGGGCGAACCTGAACAACCCACTGGCCCACACAGAAGCGCAGGTAGAGCTCAGGATGTCTTGAAAAATGACATAATAGTAATACAATATCAGTATCGAATTTAACGTGTCATAATTAGTTGAATTAATTATTCAAAAACAGATATTACATCTGTTTCTTCTGATAAATTCGGCCAAGTTTTTCGTTATATCAAAATTAGTTGAATTATCTCTGCAAAATTAGTTGAATTAATTAGTTGAATTAGAGATATTTCACCTGTTTCTACTGATAAATTCGTTCAAGTAATAATCGAAATCGATGACGTAACAAAATGACCTTTACCGTGACCTTACAAGGTAACGATGACCTTTCAAGAAAAGCATGACCACGAGTGGCGAAAACAATATCAGAAATGAATTCCACATACCGAAATTAGTAACATTAGAAGTATTACACGTGTATATATATACTCTAAGAAACAAAAGAGGTGAATTTTCCAATTTGGCCGACGGCGGCCATTTTGGATTTGGCCATAGCGTCATTCGTGGCAACGTGGCCTACACGTACCTCGGTGATTTTTCATGTCTAGGTAGGGTTGCCAGATTATACACATGTACCCAAAGAGGACACAGAAAGCCGGAAAGGCTGACACAGGAGAACGCATTGAATGTTTCACTCCGGAGTAGGAGGGTCTCCAAACAAAAAGCGAAGTCACTTTGACCATAGATACATTGTAACATTACTCAGATCATAGACTAGAAACACCTGGGAATAGATCTGCAACAAAAAATAAATAAGTAGATTAGTTATGGGAACTTGCTGACAACATGCACCTGTGAAGCGTTAAAAACGGCCATTAAATAATAGCTAATAGCCCATTGCAACAAACATACAAAAAGCCGGACATTTTCCAGGTTTTTAGCTTTGCCTGCCGGACAGAGGACACGAGGCCAAAAAGGAGGACATGTCCTCCTTTTGCCGGACGTCTGGCAACCCCTATGTCTAGGGACCCACTGACCATTTGAAAGAGAGAAATTCCCCCAACACCATTTTGCATTTCAGGCCAAATTTTGTACTATTAGGGACCTGCGAAGCTTCAATATTCGTTTCGAAAACGAATCGGAGGCAGTATTCGATTCGATTCGAAAATGACCTCATGGTTCGAAAATTGATTAGCTTCGTGAATTAGTAAACGTGTGATTTAGGGCTTTAGGCATTAACGTGTGTGACTAAACTTAACAAACATGGAACCAGCACAAAATGGCATAAACGGTTTCAAATTTTTAAAAATTGTGTTATTTTAATTCTGTTATTTAACTTAATTTTTAGTTTCATTGATTTTAACTGCAGAATAGTTATTGGGCCTATGTTGACATAATTATTGATGACTTTAATTGTTACTGTGGTACGCCTGTGCTATCAAGTACACTCTACAGGAATATCAACTGGTACTCGCTGATTCGATTATTGTGGTACGCCTGTGCTATCAAGCATAAGCTTACATTGCATGAATATCAAACTGTTACTCGCTGATTCGATTCGAGATTCGATTCGACTGAAAGTGTGTTATTTGCAGGACCCTAGCCTACTGTGAAGTTAGTTAACAGAATAACTAATTTTGGTTATTGATGGTTGATGTATCTGCATTATAACGAAATATCGCCCAAATTTATGGCTGTGGCCTAAGACCTTGATTTAGGCATTAGGCCTAGGTCACGGATGGCATACACAATTACACATGAGTCCATGATAAATTTGGTAAGAACGCAGAGGGCCAAACCCCTGCACCCGGGCCCATTAAAAGCGAGCTGCGCCACTGGTCAATATGTAGATTATACTCAGGAGCACATCCAGGGGTTAAAGTGGAGTGGGAACGGTGGGAACGGCGTTCCCACTGCTCTCGAAATTCTTTGCTTGCGTTCCCACTGCTCAAGCGTGCGTTCCAATTAAACTCTTCTTTGGCGTTCCCACTGCTTACCCAAACACCTTTAACCACTGAGCACATCCATGGTCTGTTGTAGAGATTATCTCCTTACAAGATCCTTTAGACATCGGAGGCGTTCTGCTCCTGGATGTCGCCCAACTGCCGCCGTTGGGAAAACCCAGTATTGGTAGCCGTAGGCAGATCTGTAAATTCGATCTATCTTATTCGTAACATCTTATCCCGGGGTTTCATTTTCCACTACTGTCAGCGATTTGGGTTTGACCTTGGACGAGGGATTAACTTTCTCAGCGCATTTGGAAAGTGGAACGTGCTTTTATAACACGCTTCAGATTCGCACGATACCGGTACGCCTTTTGATTACAACTCAAGTCGCTATGACCATGAGAGCTGTATTCATACGCACGAGAGTTGATTATGGCAACGCTATATACGCGGGAGTGACTCTTCGTCGCATTAGCCAACTGCAGTCTATATTAAACGTTTCGTCTGATTGGACGTAGGCCTACATGTATAGCCTACATTGTATAGGCTACCTAGGGCATTTATCCAGCCTCAATCGGAGCTAATTTCATTGGTTGCCGAGGGCGTTGAGTTTAATTATATCTGAATGCTGATGTCTATACACGGTTGTGACGCTCAGAGCCGTTACTAACTTTAAAATGAGGTAAATAAAAGCTCACAGAAAAGCGATTATCGAGTTATATCATTATCATAATCAGTTTCTGACGCCAGCCATTTGGCGGCGATGGGTACGAATAAATGATCTCCATTGTCCTCGGTCATTTGTCAAGTCTATTGCCCCCTTAATGTTAGTCCAAGTGATGTTATGTCCTCAGTTATATTATCTATCCAGCGTAGTCTTGGTCTGCCTTTGTGTCTTTTCCCTTCGAATCTTGCATGTAGTGCACTGTGTGGGATTCGGTCAACTGGCATTCTCTCTACATGTCCAAACCATCGAAGTCTTCATTGAACGACTTTGTCTAGCAGAGTTGTTTTGATGCCTAATGATTGTCTCATGTCATCATTTCTTATTTTCTGCAGTCTTGAAACCCCTGCGATCTTCCTCAGCCAGCTCGTTTCTGCTGTAAGAATTCTTCTTTCATCTTGTTTTCGCATTGTCCAACATTCCGATCCATATAGGAAAATGGGTTGTATCATTGTCTCGTATATTATTGTCTTGGTTTTCTTTGTTAATTCTTTGCTCCTCCATATCCTGTTCATTATTCCAAATGCTTGCAAAGCGTGTCCAACTGTCCAATTCTTCTTTGTATATCTTTTTCATTGCTGCTTCTTCTCAGTCTTCTGCTGTTGAGCAGGTTCGTGACATGGACGACCTCGTGTTCCCCTCCGACCACCTCTATTCTGTTCTGTCCTGTGCCCTTCTCTTGGTGTGTCCGTATGTATCACCATTATCGAGATCACTCATCATATTTAATCTTCTTCTGCCTCTCGTTGTCTTCCCCACCATACGCCCCTCCAGCAGCGTCACCAGCATACCCTCCCCCTAAGTGTGTTGCCCAGCCACCGATGCTTTCTTCTGTTTATTGATTGTAGTAGATCCCTCTGCACCCCTGCACTTTCCAAAACTGCCTGATTTGTGACTTTGTCTCTCCAGCTTATTTTCAGCATTCGTCTCCAAGTCCACATTTCGAGAGCCTCTATTCTCTTCCTATCCGTACCAGTCATTGTCCAGCACTCAGCTGCATATGTTGCAACTGTCCAGATCAAGCATTTTATCATCCTTATCTTCAGTTCTGGATTCATATTTCCAGTTAGTATCCCTTTCTTTTCCATGAAAGCACACTTACCTTGAGCTATTCTGCTCTTAATATCTGTTTTGCAATATCCATCCTCTGAAATTACACTACCCAGGTATTTGAACTGGTTAACCTGCTCCACCAATTGTCCATCAATCTTTATCATCATCCTATCGACTTTTTTTCTTGATATACACATTACTTTGGTCTTCTTTACGTTGATCAACATACCATATTTCCTAGTTACTTCATTCAGGTTGTCCATTGCTGCTATCAGCGTTTATTAGCCTTCCGAGATAGACGAATTGCTCTACTTGCTCAATACCTCTCCTTGGATTGTGATAGTTATTGGTGTCTCTTTGGTCTTTTCAATCACCATTGTTTTAGTTTTCTCTGCGTTGATCATTAGGCCAAATCTTCAACTGGTTTCGTCAATCTGTGTCGTAATATCCTGTAGTTCTGGTTCGCTTCTAGTGAGGAGGCCAATGTCGTCAGCAAATCGGAGATTATTCACCAGCTCTCCATTTAGCTTTAGCTTTATTCCTGCCTCAGTATTGTTAAGGCTGAGTGACATTACTGCTTCTAACACTAGGTTAAATAAGTATGGGGATAAGATGCATCCTTGTCGTAGGCCTAGGCCTACTCCAGTTTTCGTATGAAAGTATTTTGTGATCTTTTAATCTACTTTTATGGCACTTGATGATTTTCGATATATCTCTTGTTCAAGTTTGATCAGTTGCTCTGGTATTCGTGCGTTTTGCATTACTCACCACATTTCCACATTCCGAGTTATATATCGATATATTATAGCCTATTCTCTCTAATTACATAATGTACTGATACGACGTCTAGCGAATGCTGACAGCAACAGTCAAATTTTGCCGCTGAAGACGCCTAGCGATTGAATTATGAGTAACATTTAAAGATCAGCTTAATATAGTCCTTTATCTAGACAAGAAATTAGCACCGAATAGAAGTCATTATTAATGACCTGGTTGTTATTAATGTATATCACAAAGCAACTCCTTTCAACACTCGGTCCATGCGAGGTTCGCCTAGTTATGTCCGTTTCTTATTAATATTAATTAAAGTAGCATTACTAAATTAAAATTTATACCGTCTACTGATAATTACAAACAATCTAACGATTGTTTTCAAAAACACATCGACTGTCCATTTGTTCTGTTCCAATTACACTTACGAATACATTAAGTAAAAGCCAAATTTTTACCAAGCATTATGAATAATCATGGTCGTTGTGTTTCATTCTGTGAGAAGTGCTTTCTTTTGTCTGATAAAAACCCCGATGACGTCGGCTAAATATGACGAATGCCAACACTCTTGTCTGGCTCTTTGGATTACTCCATCAAATCAGGGATGCGGAGTTAAGCTGCAGATACGTTACTCACATCTGCCTCTGACAGATCCATCTGACTAACAATTGAACACGTCTCGTGAAGACGAATACTGATGGAGTCGCAGTGTCATTCAAGAAAGAACCATTCCTAAATATTACTTTATGTTTGTGATGCTCATTTCTTCTGCATTGTCTCTTAGAATGCATGAAATATAGGCATATCTCTTAGTACCGATTTTATTATCATATTTACAGTTGCCGGTCCCTCCATCTGGAACTCTCCACCTCCTCATATTCGCAACTCTTTAGCGAGACTGTATTTCACTCTAAACTGAAAACTTACCTTTTCCAGCATGCCTATGGCTCTTACTGGTTGCCTGGCTTCATTGTGCACTTCTGAATTTGTAAGGAGAGCATTATCAAATTACAATTGTATTGCATTATGGTATTGTATTGCACAGCGCCTACCCATGCATGGCCTTTCCCCAATTCTACAGAATGCGTTTAACTGCTGAACGAGTAAGCTTATAAGAAGAAAGGGAAGAGGAGCAGTACATGTCGAACATGGCTTGGACACCTCCTGGTCCGTTATGATGTTTCCCGACCTCGTAAAATGTCTATGCTGGACAGCAAAGATTCAGACCTATGAAGAACCAGATCATCAAACTCTGAAACGAATAGATGTGCGGCCGGTGTCCCTCAACAGAGTCTCCCCTTAAAACTCTCCTCATGGAGAATCTATTTCGGAAGATAGTCTCTGCCGGCGGATCTGGTTTAGAATAAATTCTCCTGAAGACTAAATTCCTGAACAAAGTCTACGAGAAAATCCTAACTCGCATAGGTAACTAGTCGAAAACTGAATTAGAATTTCGCAAATCTTTCTGAGCAAAAGATGGATATATTCTCTTCGACAAAAATCCAAAACGAGTCCAAGTCTAGCTCTGCATGTTGAGCATTCCATCAGTCGCGATTTCAGCGAGTTCTCTTTCCAAAGAAGAAGTAATGCCTACAGATGAGTTTCTATAACCCAGTCAGGTACTGATGGAAAACAGTTATTCAGACTGTTGGACACAGCGTTCAAATGGTTCAAAGTAAAGGGTTAAATGTCCTAGTAGCCTACTTTGTCTGAATGACATTTGGAAACTAACTATAGAGAATTCCCATTTGATGCACATGCCTCTTCCAAATTATAAGTCATTAGTAGACTTGTGTAGGCTATATATGGGTATGTATGTGATATATAACAACATATAAAATGCAACATTCGCGTAATAATATCAAATATTTTAACGTAAGATTGTGTCAAGCAAGAATGACTGAAAGCTATGAAGAACTCTGCTCATGGCTAATCCATAATTTGTGAATTATTCAGTTGAAGTTTTAAAATTTTACTTTGAACTGCTTCGGAACCCCAGACTGACGCCCACGGAACCCCGGTTGAAAACCACTGCATTGTGCATCTGTGCGCCTTGTAAATAATAATAATAATAATAATAATAATAATAATAATAATAATAATAATAATAATAATAATAATAATAATAATAGTAATAATAATAATAATAATAATCTTTTCTTTATTTAAGTGCCTGCTAACCGCACTGCGCTGTACAGTGAACATACATATAGTAGAAACGGCTGCCACGCAGGGCGCCTTACATACATGTATACAGTAGAAGCACATGATAACAGTTTTACAGGAGTCGAATATAACTTATATAAGGAGTCGTTTATACGGCAGCTATCAGGGCGCCATTCACGGCCTACTATTCATTTAACTACCGCCGCCACCTAGCGAGTGGAAGGTTGAATAAACCTTGCGGGGTCTATGGATTCGATCTTGGTAGGCCACCTACTGCTCTTCACGCCAGTGTGTTATCCATTACTCTACACAAGGCACAAACATGACCGTCACATGCATGAGGAAAGTTAATTCCAAGTTCATACTGAGAACAAGCACAAAGATCGAAGTAAACGGCATCTTCAGGTTTGCTAGCAATCGTAAGTCAGGCGATTGTGTACTACGACATGGAGGCGCTAGTCTGCAAGACTTCTCCTCTGTTGGAACTCTATAGGGCATATATACGGAAGTAGGACCATACGATGCATATATATACATATATTTATATATACATATACATACATATATATACATATACATATACATACATGCATATATATATACATATATATATATATTGTCTACTGGCAAAATGGAGATTGATGACTAGATTTAGTCAATGAGAACTCGTGTGGTGGATTAAATCTCGCAATGCTTCATGCGACAAAATTCCGATTACTGTTTATAAATGACGCAATTTATCACTCGCTGCCATTGTAGTGAAGCGACTGCTTTCTGCGATTTGTAGTAAGCTTAGGAAGGAGGTTTTCACGCTTTGTTCTTCCGGAATAAATGATTGATATAAACTTAGAAAATAGCGATTACTCTGATGATCATAAAACTCACAAAATTCAGGACATGTGCAGTAAGAACTATTTGGACTTCAACTCCGAAGTATCCAACTGGTCATCGATGAAGCAACGATTGTTTGAATGATGAGGTGGACAAAAGTAATGTTTGACAACCGAAATCAATCCATATCCTTAATGTACCGGAACAGCCACATTCACTAGACCCATAGCTGTTCCGTACCGTTCCACACTCCACAGTTCTCAACTGATGGCTAGCTCTAAATGCAGTGTGTGGCTGGTAAAGATGGAGTCGTACTGCAGAGACTAATTGGCCGTTACAATGGCTGCTTTAATTTGGTTGCAAGTTGAATCACCTTATTAAGCGTTCATATGAATGAATGAATGAATGAATGAATGAATGAATGAATGAATGTATGTATGCATGCATATATGTATGTATGTGTGTGTATGCGTGTATATATTCATGTATGCATGGGTGCAAATATGCATACATGTATTGTATATACGTATGTATACATATGCATATATATGTACGTATGTAGGTATGTATGTATGACAAACACTTAATATACTGCAATTAAGTGCCTCAAAAGAAACTGCAAATATTAAACGAGGAACTCTTCCGTTGTTTTAGATTTGCGAAGAAAGAAGGAGAAGAAGAAAATGGATGCGAAGCCAACAAAAGGAAAGCTGTTGAATGAAGGATGGAAATGCGGCAATGGAAAAGCAAGAGAGGGGAGAGGAGAAGGAAAAAGGAGAAGTGAAAGAGGAGGACTAGAATCAGGATGAAGAAAAAGAAGAAAAGAGGAAGAAAGAGGTAGATTACAAACACTTCTGAAGTGAAGACAAGAGCGCAGAACAATAGGAGGAGGAGGAGGAAGGGAAGGAGAAGTATTAGGAGGATGGTTAAGAGGAGGAGAAGGAGAAGGAGACAGAAAGTATGCAGACGACAGACATGTTTATAATGAGGAGACAAGGCGCAGAGGAAGAAGAATGGAAGGTGGAGGAGAAGAGATGAGGATCTAAATTTGATGGCAGTTTGTGTTTCGCATCGATTGATCTCTTGTCGTTCTGGTGTTGTTATCTCAATCAATTACTTCATGTGAAAAACTCGAACTCAAAGTTGAAAATGGCACAACTAACACTCTATAATAAATCTGTGCCAACGGAATTTTCTATAATCACATACATGTGATCAGTAAGTTGTCTTATTTCCACATCCGTGGTGGCATTCAGTTGATTGTATGGTGTTAGCCAAGAAATATACACGGTGAGTCATAAAAAAACGTGTCCCTGAATATTTTGCTATGACTTCCTCAGATATAAGTATATGTCAAAGAAATTTTAAGTAAAGGTAGAGGAGTTATTAGAGAGCATTAAGAAACTTAAAGTTTAAGTTCAAATTGACATCCTTGGGCATCCACGCATGCGCAAAGACGTATACACCGCTGCTTGACTGACTTCAATGATAGCCTGATCCAATTCGTCCCATTCCTCCAACACTCGATGACGCAACTCGTTGACATCATGTATTCGATATCTGTACACCTTTTCATGCACGACACTCCATATTTTATACTCTACCGGATTTAAATCAGGTATGTTAGGTGGCCACAAAGTAGGCGGAATGAAATCAGGTGTTTCAGTTTGCAGTAACTTAAAAGTCTCATTGTCAACCGTTCTGGCCGTTACCTGGCGACCTGTACCTGGTCGACGATAAAAAAATTCAGTTTTGTCGATCTTTGAAAGGAGAACATTAAATCTACCATGAATCAACCCTTTATCTGAAAATTCCTTTAAAAAACGTTTCGCACCGTCATTTTTTATTCTTTTGGGGTTATGAAATGTTTATCTTCCTCAGTAAGCACCATTTTTCCGAGGGTTGTCGTGACATAATTATAGTTTAGGCGAGTTCACCTTTTTATAAAAAATAATTTATACAGCACTTAGCTGGACTATCAAGCTTCATTATTATGAAGTTTCATTCAAATTGATGGTTATATGCATGAATTATTTTAAGTTATGTAGGGACACGTTTTTTAATGACTCACCGTGTAGTCCTTTCATCTGCAGTTCCATTCTTAGAGGGGCACTAGAAAGGCATATTTTAGTTACGCAGAGCTAAGAATTCTTTGACAATGGATTTATTGTACAGCGTTTCAATTGTGCTATTTTCAGCATTGAATATGACTTTCGCAGCAGTCACCAACATTAAATGGAGAAGTTTAATTAATAGCCATGGCCCTACAATAGGCCTACATCTTTACGTTGGCTCTCAGTATGTGACATGCTTAATCATTAAATCGTTGATGTTTTAGGACACTGCACTCTGGTAGAACGCAGTATTACTGCCTCTGAGCCATAATTATGTCACAAGGTCCTCTGATTGCCTCAATCTGGCTGTGCTGCGAATCAGAACTCTTGCTGAGTAAGCGAGTACTCTCAAGCGAGAAATCTCTGCTCTTTGCAAAAATATGGTCGTGAGAACTCTATCACTGATTTTACCCATGCCTCACTGCGGTTTGGTTTATCCTCAAACTTGGCTCAGGCCCATTCATAATTTTAATCAGGTTCCTGGTGCTGCTTTTTCGTTTTGACCATATGTTCTGCTGCTACATAGTGCACGTTACAATATTTCCCATCATGTTTTTGGTGCAGGTTTACACAGAGCATCTTCAACTAGACATCATAGATTGCTTTTGTATCTGCTTCTGCTGCTTCCCTTTGCCTCTGACATTGAAATAATCAGTTAGAATCAAAGGCTGGGTATTGGTTAAATTTTGTTCTCTTCGAAAATAGGGCTGCAGTCTTACGTAATTTTCTATGTGAGCATTCGTTACTTGTTGTGAATGAGATTTATTTCTGATCTGACCAACCCTTTATATGCTGACTGAGCCATGGTCCATTGGATAAGGTTGAGGGCTTGTTTTTCTTCTTAAATCGTATCTGCCAATGCATAAGTTCACTTTGTCTACACCTACATCAAGTCGTTGGATGGTAGCTACTCTCAACTGTGGTCACAAGCAAGGGTTGCTTGCTAGTATTCATCGACCACCATCCTTTTCTATGACTGAATAGTTCAGTGAGTTGCAGTCACTGCTCGAGTATTTAATTTTCTCTCCTTCCGCCAGGTCAACACGGTTATGTAGTTTCAATGTTTAATGTCTTCAAATACGTACTATTTAACTTATAACCGCTCTTGGAATACTTCCTGACATGTGCACTGGTCCCTGGATTTAGCGACTTGGAACGCGGTTAAACGTAAAGCGCTATCCTTAACTACAGTTTTAACGTCGTTCGTTGAACTCTGGCAACGCTCCCTTTTCGCTCCTGAGTAGATAACCTTGAAGGAGCGTTACATAAAACCTCTGTAATAATACATACATAGTTTCCTACATATATAGGCCTACATACTTGCTTACATACATTCGCACATACATACATGCATGCATACATACATACATGTCATACATACATACATACATTCATACTTACATGCATGCATGCATACATACATGCATACATACATTCATACTTACATGCATGCACGCATATATCATGCATACATGCATGCATGCATGCATACATACATTCATACTTACATGCATGCACGCATATATCATGCATGCATATTGCATGCACGAATACATACATATGAATATGAAGCATCTGTCTGCTGTATGGAAAGTAATTCCCGAAACTGATTGTGTCTCTTTCATTACCGGAAATCTTCTGAAGGCGTACGCTGGAGACCCCCTCCACCCCTCCCCCCTGTTATGTATGAACTGCGATGCAAATAGCCACAAGCGCTTTTCTGGCGAACATCTTTGCTCTGTAACGAATTTCCAATTCTAGTTGGACCCGGAACAAGCAGCCTGATGTCAGCAACTTAAGCATTCCTAGCGTTTATGAATATTTCAGTCACTTCCAGATGACGTTGGTCCTTTTCTGTTTGAGAGATTCGGAGGAAGAGGAGGAGATATGGAAGGGGAAGCAGTTGTAGGCTAACCCATTCTTAAGTGTGTCACAGAGAAGACATACCCAAAACGTTGCTCACCAGAGACCCAAATGCATGCATAGCATGATTGGGTCAAGTTCATCAACAAATATTAAATTAAATTAAAATCATCTTGTTTTTAATAAATAATACAATTAAAACTTCTTTAGTCTGGGTCAATTAACTTACAATTACATTAGTGTTAACTATGATTACAGTTATTTCTTGTTCAGTCTGGGTCAATTAATTCACAATTAGACCTACTTCATTGTCAATTACAATCATGTTCAGTTCTTAGTGACGTTGTAAGTAAGTTTAATTTTGCATCATTACACTCTTATGTGTATTTCGTCAAAGATAAGGAGCAAACCTAATACTAAAGTCAGTATCACTGTAGGTGCTTAATAAAGATAGCGGACTTGAACTTCCTATTTGCATCTCTGGACAATCCCTTTGACACGACGCAGCCTTCGTGAATAAGCAGGAGTCGGCGCTTAGCTTTTCAATAGTGCTCAATTAGAAATTTTGAGAATTATCACTATTACGATTGCGATTATATACGACTGTCTGCCCTTAATTTGATCCCTTCTGAAAAACTCTTACATTTTGTATGTGCAAAAATTCACTCAATCGAAGATGTTGTAATTGAAATGACGATCCCTATTTATAGGTTTTATGGTAAGTCAGCCGCATGAGATCTTCGCTCAGTCAACGGGTCACTGTCACTGATCTTAAGATGTTTATATATTCAGTCAATTCTTGTCTCAAAGTGACGAGTCATTTTTCTCAGATTGCACAATATACCGGCTGAGATATATATGAAACAGTAAAGCTTTTGATCTGTTTCCTTACTTGTCGTTATTTATACCGTCGTATCAAACACGACTCACTGATGCCAGCAAAGAAGAGGATGACTAAGATCGAGGAACTGATGCACTCAGTCCGGCATAATTCTACATTTTGTGATCGCAGTACTCTTCATTCGCTATTGTTAGTTAATCATTGCAACTGTGCGCGATTGCTTGGACCATTGAGGTCCATGGAAGTTGGGAACAAACTAGGAAAGACGTCCATCTCATCCGACTCTACCCCAACTAAGAAGAAGGAAAGAAAACCAGGATCGAAGTGCAAAGAAGTTGTGTTGTCAACATTTGAAAGACTAAACCCAACGTTACGTTGAGTCAATGGTCAACTGTTTATTCTCTGTACAAAAACAGAAGTATGCGTGTATGTGTGTGTGTGTGTGTCTTTCGATATCAGTGTAGTGAATTTCCTCATTCTCAGAGGCATGGTCGCCTAATTGAGCAACTTTTACACAGTATATACGTGAACAACGAAGGTATGGAAATTTATCGTTAAATGCCTTACATGTGCGCCGTTGAATTTCCTTTGAGGATTTCTTTCCAGCAGAAAATGGGACAACATCGCATTCCCTCCGATGCTTTCTCTCTCTCCGCCGTTAACAGCAGAAACTATACAGTCGACGACTGGAACTCTCTTTGATCGTCTGCGTTTGATCATCGAAGACGCCCAAACTACATACGCTTAACATGCTAATAAGCATAATCCAAAAATGACTGGTATATTTATTATATGTATATATATATATATATATATAAAATTATATATATTGTTAGCTTGTTTGTTTAGAGGTGAAATGTGAGTTAGAATGTTATGAGAAATGACAAGAAATTGAAGACTTTCGCAATATTGATAAAATGGTATATTTACACTATGTACATAATTGGAGCGATACTCACACATCCAAGCCAAAACCAAACACAAAAGACGCCTGCTACGCTAGCACAAACTTCACAAAGGAAGAAACAACTCGAGAACCGACAATTAAACATGAGTAGCGACCACACAGGGTACACTCTCGGAAAACGACCACTAAGGGTACTTACAAGCGTGACACAGAGCGATGCACGACTAACGCCATATTTAACTAAAACCGGTCTCCCTTTCGAAAGAAGAATCCTGCTATATATAGTCAACGAGACCATCCTACTTTTAGCTTCAAACGAGGTGCGTCTTAACTAAGGTTAGTAAGTGCACGTGAGGATGATAATGGCGGGATGGCTGAAGGCCACTCCCAACAATATATTTTTATATATATTACAATTACAATTATGTTCAGTTCTTAGTGACATTGTAAATTAGTTTATATACACTGTGAGCCATAAAAAACCGGGCCACTTTATGTTTAGCTATATCGCGGTCGGTATTTTAAATTTTTTTTATAGTTTTTGTGTCGTTTGAAAGAAAAATTAAATCTCTACGATTTACTTATTTACTTGCGCGGATGACGTCATATCCGTTTCGCAGCATAATGTAAATAAAGTTGATGGTTGAAAATTTGAGTTAAAATTTTAAAATGTTGAGTTTTGAGGATAAAATTTTAATTAAAAATCTGCGGGAATGCAAAAATTATTCTTCTAGACGATTAATTAAGGAGTTTCCGAACAAGAATTGGAAAAGAAAAACATTAGATGACTTTCTGCGAAAGTTGAGAACTACCGGTTCAGTTGAACGCGCTGCGGGAAGTGGTCGGCCAAAATCGTCGCGAACTGAAGATAATATCGCCGCCGTCAATGAATTGGTTCAGAGCCAGGAAGACAAGCCTAAAACACATCTTTCAACCAGACAAATCGCGAGAGAGCTGAATCTTACACAAACGACGGTCAGACGCATTATTCATAACGATTTGGAACTGAAATGCTTAAAAAGACGACGGGCTCAGGAACTGACCACCGCTAATCGTCAATCTCGTTTGGTACGAGCTAGACAATTGCTGCAGCGTTTCTCAGTATCGGATGTCGGTTTCATTTTCTTCACTGATGAAAAGTTATTTACAGTTGCTGCGCCGTCAAACACTCAAAACGATCGTCTTTATGTGCCTCGTTCAGTGTCAAAGAAACAGATTTCATCAGACCGTCTGTTGCGTACCAAGACAACATTCAGCAAGTCGCTCATGGTTTCCGTGGGAATTTCGAAACTCGGTCGCACAGAGGTTATATTCGTTGACCCGGGAGCCAAAATCAATGGCCAATATTATCGAGACGTGATGCTAGCACAACATTTGTTGCCACAAATGCGCCACATTGCTGGCGACATGTTCATTTTCCAACAAGATTCAGCTCCGGCGCATCGGGCTCGTGAAACAATTGAGTATCTGTCTCGCAATGCACCATACTTCATAGGGCCAGAGATGTGGCCACCCAATTCGCCTGACCTAAATCCACTCGATTATTCCATCTGGTCCATTATGGAACAGCGCGTGTACCAACAGCGCATTCAGAACACTGATGAACTTCGGCAGTGTCTCGTATCCGTCTGGAACGATCTGGAACAACATCTTATTGACACTGCAATTGATCAGTGGCGACGTCGCTTGGCAAAATGTGTACGTGAAAAAGGAAGTCATTTTGAACACAAACTTTAAACAAATAAAGGCACTGAAGAATTGTTTGCATTTAAGTAGTAAAAATGCAGCATTTATCGATTCTCACGTGTTTTTTAGTGTCTTCAGTTTCGCAAGACAAGTTTAGCATACATGTAGGACTAAATCGATAATGTTTATTTCTGCTCTTTAGAGTATTGATTCCTGTTTAAAATAATGCAAAAAGTGTAAAAATCGATAAAGAAATGACAGAGATATAGCTAAACATAAAGTGGCCCGGTTTTTTATGGCTCACAGTGTATATATATACAGTGCTTTTTTCAGCCGGTACGCGCCGGAACGGCGTTCCGGCACCTTTTTCAGCTAGGCCTACTAACAAATAATTTATTTATTTTAATAATAAAAACAATAATTTAGTTATTTTAATTTAATTTAAGTGTTTTTGAACTGTTTTCAGTGTTTATTGAGACCCCTCCCAACCCCCAATCCCATTTTCTCGTTATTTTAGCCCGCCCATAATTGTTGCGTTCCGGAACCTTTTTTTCTAGAAAAAAGCACTGTATATATATATATATATATATATATATATATATATATATATATATATATATATATATATATATATATATATATATATATATATATATATATATATATATATATATATATATATATATATATATATATATATATATATATATATATATATATATATATATATATATATATATATATATATATATATATATATATATATATATATATATATATATATATATATATATATATATATATATATATATATATATATATATATATATATATATATATATATATATATATATATATATATATATATATATATATATATATATATATATATATATATATATATATATATATATATATATATATATATATATATATATATATATATAGAGAGAGAGAGAGAGAGAGAGAGAGAGAGAGAGAGAGAGAGAGAGAGAGAGAGAGAGAGAGAGAGAGGCATGAAGTACTGTAGTGCAACATAAATCAATCACCATGCAATGCATGTATTATGAGCAACAGAGAGAGAGACACACACACACACACACACAGACAAAGAGACATAGAGACAGAGAGAGCTAGCGTCAAACGGCTGTGTATAAAGAAGCCCCAACAGACTGTTGACGTGACGCAGGTGATGGGCTTCGGCTTAAGTCACCTTCGATTGAAAGGTAGTGGACTCAAACTGAAACCTGTGAGTCTACCCCTTTGCAGAGAACTGAAAGACCGTCCACCTGCCTTTCAATCTGTTGCGTGATGAATCGCGACTGATTACGTTCCTGCAGGCACTGGCTTTAAATCTCCCAACATTCATTAAGAAAATCCTTTCGCTCTGCAGATGACGTGAAGAACTCGCCTTAAACGACAATCAGGAGCGTGAAAGCGTCTCACTTCTGCACGCACCAGGAATTCACATAGGCTACTTCATTTGCCGCGGCACTGATTTCTGTATCTCCTGTGTGATTTATTTCCTGGGGAAATTATTAGAATTTTTTTATCAAACTATCGAAATCGCAGTCAGCGTTAAAACTAGTATAATCAATAATGATTGTTACAAAAGGGGAAATTATGCTTAAATTAAGAAATGAAATGGAAGAGAAGTTGTAGAGTGTAGAATTGCTTGAATCAGGTAAGAATGTTGAACATTTGTGATTTTTCCTTCGGACGCAAGACGTTGTTAGGCCAAATCGTTAACAAAATCCATATCCATCAGCGCCTATTTCATCTGCAATGATCCTATGTAAATTGATATCTATGATGCCATATATATAGACTCTCCATAGATCTAACATACCACTCTGGGTCTATGATACTATAATAGGATGAATGTTTCTTTATTCCGATACATAACTAAATCAGGGCGCTTTCGCCTGGGGCAATATAAGACACTTGCCCTCTTCTGGAGTTCACCTCTGAACAGTTTAGTCCACCCGAATCCACAGTAGCGTGTTCCAGGTTTTATGTTTTGTTCCTTCTACAGAAATTTATTTGGCGCCCATACAAACTTTGTCCAAACAACAGTTGAACTGAAACTGTCGACGTCATATTGAAGAATGAGGAGACATTGGACTTAAGAACATGCATCAGCCAGTTACGTTGCTCTGTCGTGCATATTACCTGACTGATATGATGTCTACACAAGTTAACATGAGTTCGCGATTGTCTTCGTCTTGTTCTTGCGATGCAGAGCTTTAAGGAAGGTCTGTACAAATGTCACTTTGTGCGCATATTCCAAGCGTAGATCCCATGATATGACGCTTAGGAACAGGTTAAGAACCACCATGCACAGAATTCTAATGTGAACTTTTTATCTGAGAATTGCTCAACGGAACGAGTAGTGCAAATTAGTAAGTGGAATTTCTAACTTTTGTTGACAGAATGAACGACTGATAATTCGTCATGGCAAACTCTTTCTTTCGTAGGAAATCCGATTCGGAGTCTCTTTGTTGCTATGTCTGTCGGTCGACGATGAAAACAGATTGGGTTCATCGTGAAGACTAAATCAAACGTAATCTCGACGTTCGGCCGAATTAATGAATAGTTGTGGGTGGTTCTATTGAGAAGAGAATTAAACGCTGCAGCCAGCGAGTAATTGAACATTTATACGCTCCAACCACTGCAGTGCTCTCTGCCTCAGTCGTCGAGCCATACACAGGTGCTTCATCACTCACTCACTCGTTGCCTACTCTGGGTTGGCATACTATCTCTCTCTCTCTCTCTCTCTCTCTCTCTCTCTCTCTCTCTCTCTCTCTCTCTCTCTCTCTCTCTCTCTCTCTCTCTCTCTCTCTCTCTCTCTCTCTCTCTCTCTCTCTCTCTCTCTCTCTCTCTCTCTCTCTCTCTCTCTCTCTCTCTCTCTCTCTCTCTCTATCTCCTCTCTCTCGTCTCTCTCTCTTTTCTCCCTTCTCTCTTTCTCTCTCTTTCTCTCTTTCTCTTCTCTCTCTATCTATGTATCTATCTATGTATCTATCCATGTATCTATCTATGTATCTATGTATGTATGTATGTATGTATGTATGTATGTATGTATGTATGTATGTGTGTATGTATGTATCTATCTATCTATCTATCTATCTATCTATCTATCTATCTATCTATCTATCTATCCATCCATCCATCTATCTATCTATCTATCTATCTATCCTATCTCTGTCAATCTATCTTTCTTCCCGTCTCTCTATCAGTTTGTATATATATTATGTACTTTATGGTCACTGACGCATTATTTTCAGGTATTGTTAGTTTTTATAACGACGTTCTATCAGTTTCCGTTGCTCTATTCGCTTTCATGTGAAGGAGCTGAGCTGCTGTTGGTCGCTAAGATGAGATTCAATTTCACGCTGCAGTGCGTGTTACAAAGTGAACATTCAGCTCAAAGATCGTCTCTCAAAGTCACATCCGACCATTTGGATACATGACTCCTTTGATTCATACGAGCTTCAATTTACAGGGTACTCGCCCTCCATGCACTCCTTCAGACTATTTCTCATTGAAGACGCTACACAATTGCTGTGTTACAACTACATTTACAATTCCACTTCTTGATTAGAAAAAATACCCTCGAACACTCTACCGCTTCGTAAGGAAAGACTTTAAGGGCCTAGATCTATCGACTGAAGCGCAGACACGACATCTAATTTCTCCGTTCGGTTTAGTGTCATTAGGAAAGAGAAGTCGTTCATGTTTTGCTAGAACATAACGCAGCTGTAGCAGCCGCGACATCATTTCAACTGGCTTTCCCCTGAGAAGCCGTTGTTATTGCGCGGCGGCAAATCCCTCCAACTAGGCAGCTTTAAGCCAAACGAGTTTCAGACGATTCGAAGCTGCGTGTGTGCGTGTGCGCCCGTGTGTGTCGTGACTTCATTAACGCCTCTGCGCGACCGTCCACACGTGAGACACGATGTCAGATTAACCGCATGAAAAATAAGGAGATAACTGAAGAAGCGTGCGAGGACTTCATATACAAATGTCTTCGAGCCATGGCACACTAACACTGCAGACCAATCAGCTTCATTAATTTTTTGCCTCTGAATATTATACATGTATACTGCGTGAGACGCATTATGAATTCCTAAATACGATACGATGTACTGTAAGTAACAGTGTGTACCGTCCGTGTCGAACATCTTTCTGCGACAATTTATCTCATGAAACTAATGTTTATTTTATTTGACAAAACAAATGTTTACTTTATTTGATGAAACTTATGTTCACTTTCTTTGACAAAACTAATGTTTACTTTATTTGATAAAACTAATGTTTACTTTATTTGATGAAACTTATGTTCACTTTCTTTGACAAAACTAATGTTTACTTTATTTGATAAAACTAATGTTTACTTTATTTGATAAAATTAATGTTCACTTTATTTGATGAAACTAATGTTTACTTTAAATTTTGATAAAATTAATGTTTACTTTATTTGATAAAATTAATGTTTACTATATTTGATAAAACTAATGTTAACTTTATTTCTAAAAATTAATGTTTACTTTATTTGACAAAACTAATGTTTATTTTATTTGACAAAACTAATGTTTATTTTATTTGACAAAACTAATGTTTACTTTATTTGATGAAACTAATGTTTATTTTATTTAACAAAACTAATGTTTACTTTATTTGATAAAACTAATGTTTACACATAAATAGTGATCGATAATATTGATAAAAGTAATACTGTGTATGATACATAATAATTGTATTGGGTTTGTGTTGCTCTGATGGCATCAGTAAGACGAGGCTCGGCTGTTCTCGTGTCCTAATAAACAGAATGATGCATTCTTCACCCTTCGACCTTTCAGTCTCTTCCCTTCTCCCAACGCCGTCTTCTCTGCGCTCGCAGGACACGAGACCTAATGGACGCCTTGGGAAACCGACGCCCATCTATTCCAACTGACCTTAGATATGCATAATAACAGATATATGAATAAATAGCAACCTATAGGCCAATATATTTGCAGAAACGCTGAAACCTTACTGCATTCATATGCGTGTTTACATCGATATGGATTTATATGGATATCGATAACGAACGCTGCCCTACATTTATGATGTAATTTCTTATGGAAAGTAATTCCGTACATTCTTAATGAAAATAAAGTTTGATGTCGTTGGTTATTCGCTTTAATCATCGAAGAGTAAGTCGTAACCGCGTCTGATGAAACCGTAATACAGTTTAATAATGAATATTTATATGCCTAGAATTCTAGCAAACCGAAGTGAAATTCGAGCACCAAGGGACAGTGCTAAATTTACTTTTGTTGCACGTCATCACAATAAAATTGAAAATAAAATACAGAAACTATGCATAAATCTTTACAGTTTGAGAGCCAACACAACAAGGAATATAGATATATGAAAGAACTCATTTGACCCATTCGCCACTTTCCGAAGGATTTCTTATGCACAGTCACATAAATTTGCATGCATATAAATTATATATATATACACATATATTCATAAATTATATATATAAATTATATATATATATATATATATATATATATATATATATAATTCAACTGCTTTAGTTTCTTTAAAGTCGCCGTAGAACTGTCCAGGTAAAATGTGTCGAAAAAAGTAACTAACTGATTTATGTTGTCAAAAGCGCTGATGTTATAATCGGGAAGATGGTGATGAGTTCTGGTGATCAAGAAGAAAGGTTTTCGTCAAACCTCAAAATGACTTTTCTCTTGTTCTCCATCTTGACGGCAACAATAGCCAAAAACTCTTGTCAACTGCAGACCTGTCACATATGCTATTGTTGCTGCTGCTGATGATGTTGCTGCAACTGGTGCAATTGATGAAGTTGATGTTAGAGTGACAGTCGTCAGTTCCTGTCTCATCTTTGTTTCGCCTTTGTTGATTGCAATCGCTTTACTTGGCGCCTGATATCTTCAAGAGTATCCTCCGCATGCATTGACGCCTTCTTCAGTTGACGCCTTCTTCAGTTGACGCCTTCTTCAGTTGACGCCTTCTTCAGTTGACGCCTTCTTCAGTTGACGCCTTCTTCAGTCTTTCCCGTTCAAACTTCCCTGGACCGTTCGTGGTTTCGGTCGTGAAGGACGAAGATAGCTGTTCATTTAATGACCGCATAGAGCACACTATACCTCCACCCGTCCCTCCCTGCTTGTCTACTGCACAGCAGCCGAGGCCACAAAGCAGCAGCTGCAGCTACTGCTAGAACGTGCCTGTTGAAGCACCCACCCTTCAACTGATGCTCTGAACTGCTGCAGTGAGGAGGCGCATGTGCGCGCAGCATCAAAGCAACCGTTCAACCGTAGACGACCTATCATCAGCCGATGGACCGCACTCGTTCCTTACACTGACATCAGCTCAACGTCTGCGCAGACCGACTCGGAAGTCGGAAGCTTTAGTTCTGCACTTCGACGCATCTGTGTCATTCGCCGAGAAACAACAACAAAGATCGCCGAAGGTAATCGAAGCGCACACGCAATACACTCTCTCGACGTACGTATTGTCTCAGTTTTTCTTCATGCAGTGGTTTTAATCTTGATTTCTTTATTGCGGATAACAAAGTCACTTGATACAACGTATGAAGACTTTGAGAAAGAATTCGCAGACATCTAAGATATCATTGTCATAATCGTCAATTGTCAATAATTGCGAGATTGTCTTTTATTTATCTTATTCTGCATTAATTGTCTGACAGGCGCGTGGTATCACTCGAAAGGGACATTACTAATATCATATATATATGTATATATATATGTATATATATGTATATATATATATGCAAAGAATTGCTTACAGTATCGTTAGAGCAACAACAGAATTTTGTAAAGTATTCGGTTAGACAGTAGGCGAACGAAACTGATTATTGCAAACAAATGCAACCTACTTAAGTGATGATGAAAACGACACTTAAAATCTATTTTTTAAATTTTCAATCACGTCAGTAATTAACACTTTAACGATGAGCTGCGTTGTTTCCCAATCAATTTTAGTAGACTCTAGTCGTTGGAGTGTTAAGCAAGCATGTAATGTAATGTAAAACAGAGTTCAGTAGTTGCAGTTTGGAAATCGTGTTCGCCCTTCAGTTTAAAGCCGTTTCAACCAACAGATGACTTCGCTTCCGATCGCTTGCGATAGAGGAAAATTGTAAAATGTGCTAAGTTGATCTTTGACCTTTTCTGTGCAATGTCAGGTCAAGGAAGACATTTTCACCTAAGCTGAGATAGCTAAAGCTAAAGAACCAAGATAAATTCTGGTGATAGATCCATGATTCAGTTTAGTCAAAGCTTCAATATCATTAACGTAGGGGTTGGCTTCATGCATGACATTTAACATTTGATATCATTTGAACGAAATTCTCGTCCATTCGATATTCAGCAATTCCACAGACTTCTGTATTTTCTGTGCTATGCTGTAATTCTCTGCTCACACATTGCATGAGAGTCAAGTTTTCTTTGGGTGTCCCTAACTCTACTGACTAAAAACCCTTCAAGTCTACATGGTGTTATGTAGAAGGTCTAGAATCTCTAGATAATTATAGTGACAATAAATTATTCGCTCATTATGACCAAATGCGAATGAAAGTTTTCAAACAGTAGAAAAGGCGCTGCATGAATTTCGACTTCTCAGCCGCTTACTTCTTTCTGATGACAGGAATTAATCCTGAGAGGTCCGTGGATTGCAACCTTATGAGAATGATTTGGTCGACGGGCAACATAGAGTGCGGTGCTGTTCGGTAGGCCTAGTGGATTTTCCTAATGAAAATTCCATCCAATTGCAGAAGAGAATGAAGTGAGATTGCGGTCTGAATAGCTCATGTTTATGCCTCATGCTCCGCTCTTTGGGAGCAACTAATGCACGCAATAGTCTTATCTAGAGAGGACAGCCAGGTCGAACAATTGACCCGCGTGTTCTCTGGTATAATGAGTCGACCCAGAGGGCAAATCATCTCAAGATAAGTGTTCCAATTTATTCTGCGTCGACATTCGAGGCAGACTGCACTTTTCAGCAGAACCTCCAGTGCCTTCGAAACTCGTTTTAGCACCATTACATCATCATACGCAATAGTCTGTGCAGATCAGAAAATTTACCAGATTCCGCAGAGTTACATCTGACTTAAAGAGTTACTGCAGTCTGACTGAATATAACTATATATATATATATATATATATATATATATATATATATATATATATATATATATATATATATATATATATATATATATATATATATATATATATATATATATATACAGAGTCAATACTATTCTAAGATGAGTCCTAGATAAATATTAAATAGCGTCTAAATAAGAAGACTGTAGCTACGACAACGTGATAGATTATCACAAAGCTGTTCTTCTTCCTCGTGATGAATGTGATGTGATTTAAAGATATTAGAAGATTGCCTTCGGAAAACTGCATGATGAGGATGATTGACACTAGATTAAATGAGAACAATCAAACCCATATTGACATATTGTTAGTGAAGTAAGGTAAGATTGACGTGAACCATAAATTGTCTTTTATCGAAGCCTATCCGTAGACAGCAGGACCTACAGCCCATTTTTTGGAGGCGATGGTTTCAGTGGTCCATTATTGCTGCCATCCTTCCGTCTTCCCTCTGCCACTCTTACGTCTTCCCTCTGCTACCCTTCCGTCTTCCCTCTGGCGCTAAATGCACGACATCTAACGTACGGTGAAGCAATGTGCTGGCTGGCAGAAGTTGTATGCATCAGATGTAATGAATTAACAGCAGGCTGAATAGTAAGACGAAACTGTTTCAAAGTTTCCGCGAAAGCCCCAGTGCTGTAAGCCGCACCAGGGAAGAAGACCCAGTCCAGAGATGATGAAAGCAGTGTCAAGACAAATTACATTACGCCTAGTCAGTTTCGCTCAAAGCGCTGCACACGTGACTACCTAACTGATCTAAATAAGTGCGTTTTGATGTAGTTGAAACTATTATCACCCTGAATGGTCACAGGTTATGATCTGAATCAAGCAACGCTGTCCAAGGACATAGCGTCCATTCTACGTTCCAAAGGAATGCACCTGGTCTACTTTTAAAAAAAGCGATGCATTCAACTTAAACTAGCGAGACTTGAGGACTGGCGATATATGTTCGTCATCTATCTATTCTAGCATTATGTAGCGCCTCTCCGGCATTCTTTGACAGAGCACTATTCACTGCTATTTGACAAATGAATATTGAGTTTCTTTACAGCTCTTAAGACAGAAAAACGGCCAGGATTATGCGTTGTCCTATATGTAGAAAACATGTATGCGTGTATGTATCATGAAGTCTATTTAGTGTTCACAGTGAAAATGGCTGCTAAGGATAGCACAGGAAGAATGGCAAGAGAAGAATTAAGAGAAGGATAAGGAATAATAATAATAATAATAATAATAAGTGGCAGTTGATCGTCGGTTAGGCCTTGCAACTCTGTCGCCCTCTTATGTGTCGATGAGGAGATGCTGTTGACTCAGATGGTCAACACGGTCTAATTTGTAATCTATCCATGGCACGCTCCATCCGCCATCATGCCATTAACGATAACATTTGGCTTTCACTACAGAGTGCAGATGTCCCAGGCACGAAGGAGCCAACGGATCTTCTGTGCACCGATGGCAAACGGTCCAATGGTGCTACACACGTTCCTTGGTCTGCTAATAAATATACGACCTGGGATGCTACAGTGGTCTATATTTGTATTGTTTCATACTTCTTCTCACTACCAAGGACCGCCTGCTTTCAACGTTCTCGCCACCAAGCATGTGCGGCATCCTCCAGACAGACACTGACCGGTCGACCTTATACGCCGTTATGATACTTCACACTTAAGGAGAACGAGTGAATTATTCCCAAATGAATTCCTGCCACACGTTCATGTCCACTGCATGCAACAGGCAGCAGAGACATATTGTACCCTGGGCTCTGTACGCGTTACCTATTGTCTAATCTCTTCCTGTTGTGCATTGACCAATCTCTTCTGCGTAATTTGGGTTCGTCTAATAATGCCAATACGTTCGACACATTGCGCGGTTTGTTTTATCAGACATAATGCCAACCAATTCACTCAACTGCGATCGTGTCCAGGGTAGAAACTTAAGCTGAACTAATCGACTCATTTGCTAATAGGTTGTGGCCAGCTGCTTTACTACTCAGGTCGGCTGCATTGTAACGCCAGCGGGTCAACTCTCCTGGGACTTCGGGAACAAGTTATCATCTCTTTTCTTCTCTTTCTTCTCTCTCTCATTCTTTTCCTCTCTCTATCTCCTTTTCTCCTTCTTCTCTTTATCCTCCTCTCCACTGTTTCTTCTTCTTCACCTTCTCCTC